>RXON01000807.1:0-90422 GCA_009667805.1 Leptobrachium leishanense | reverse complement strand
CAGCAGAGCAGCAAGCGAAGTAGAAGCTGTGGCAGATTAGATCTGTATTTCTATCTATATAAGGGTCTGCCTGTGTATACAGTGGCAAGGAAAAGTATGTGGACCCTTTGGGATTACGTGGAGTTTTGCATGAACTTAATAAAATGTGCTCTGATCTTCATCTAAGTCACAACAATTTGAAAAACACAGTCTGCTTAAAATAATACAACACAAACATTATATGTTTTCATGTTTTTATTGAACATAACATGTAAACATTCACAGTGCAGGGTGGAAAAAGTATGTGAACCCCTGGCCCAAGGACTTCTCCAAGGGCTAATTGGAGCCAGGAGTGAGCCAACCTTGAGTCCAATCAGTGTGATATTATTGGATGTGTTGCTGAAAACTGTCCTGCCCTTTAAAACACACACCAGTTTTGGGTTTACTGGTTTCAAGAAGCACTGCCTGATGTGAACCGTGCCTCGCAGAAAAGAGCTCTCAGAAGACCTACTATCAAGAATTGTTGACTTGCATGAAGCTGGAAAGGGTTACAAAAGTCGTGATGTTCATGTGTCCACGGTAAGACAGACTGTCTACAAATGGAGAAAGTTCAGCACTGTTGCTACTCTCCCTAGGCGTAGTCGTCCTGTAAAGATGACTGCAAGAGCACAGCGCAGAATGCTTAATGAGGTAAAGAAGCATCCTAGAGTGTCAGCTAAAGACTTACAGAAATCGCTGGCACATGTTAACATTTTTGTTGACACATCTTCAATAAGGAAAACCTTAAACAAGAATGGAGTACATGGGAGGACTCCACGGAGGAAGCCATTGCTGTCCAAAAAGAATATTGCAGCACGCTTGAAGTTTGCAAAAGAGCACCTGGATGCTCCACAGCACTACCGGCAAAATATTCTGTGGACAGATGAAACCAAAATTGAGTTGTTTGGAAAAAACACACAACACTATGTGTGGAGAAAAAAAGGCACAGCACACCAACATCAAAACCTCATCCCCATTGTAAAACATGGCGGAGGGAGCATCATGGTTTGGGGCTGCTTTGCAGCCTCAGGGCCTGGACGGATTGTTGTCATTGATGGAAAAATGAATTCCAGAGTTTATCAAGACATTTTGCAGGAAAACGTAAGACCATCTGTCCGCCAACTGAAGTTCCGCAGAGAATGGGTGATGCAACAGGACAATGACCCAGAGCATACAAGTAATTCAACAAAAGAATGGCTTCAACAAAACAAAATACGCCTTCTGGAGTGGCCCAGTCAGAGTCCTGACCTCAACCCGATTGAAATGCTGTGGCATGACCTTAAGAGAGCGATTCACACCAGACATCCCAAGAATATTGCTACACTGAAACAGTTTTGTGAAGAGGAGTGGTCCATAATTACTCCAGATCGTTGTGCAGGTCTGATCTGCAACTACAGGAAACGTTTGGTTGAGGTTATTGCTGCCAAAGGAGGGTCAACCAGTTATTAAGTCCAAAGGTTCACATACTTTTTCCACCCTGCACTGTGAATGTTTACATGTTATGTTCAATAAACACATGAAAACATATAATGTTTGTGTTGTATTATTTTAAGCAGACTGTTTTTCAAATTGTTGTGACTTAGATGAAGATCAGAGCACATTTTATGACCAATTCATGCAAAACTCCACGTAATCCCAAAGGGTTCACATACTTTTTCTTGCCACTGTATGTGTCTATGTGCCTGTTTATACCTATTTGTGTTTGAGACCATTTGAGAAGTGTATCCCTGTGTCCACAGCTGTTGAGGGCGAGTACTAAAATGTAATTAAAATGGTTAGCTTTCTCCCCTGGGGGGAGGATATCACATGTGGCTGTAAAAGGGAATGTCTTTGTGAACTGACATATCATGTAGCCTGGTAATCACACCTTGGGAGCCAACCCGTCACCAAGATTTAGGCCCTATCTTCAAAGACAGGAAGCACATCCTTGATCCCTGGGGGGGGGGAGATGGACACCTTTGGGCAATTAAAGATTAATGACAAGCGTACTGCGCATGCTCTGGAGAAGAGAACTCTGGGATATGTAGTGCTGGAGGCTGGGCCATTTGTGGGTGGGTTGGAAGGACCAGGAAGTGTATAAAATCTGAAAACTGCCCATGTGCTTTGGCTGATCACTTGGGGTACATTCGAAAGATGACTGATCTGTCCATGCGTCTATCTCCAGGCTCCAGGAGGCCATCGATGCTAGCTTACTGATTAGTTCGTCGTAAGTAAGGCTCTGTGGTTAACCCTTTTCTTTTATTTGCTGTGTACTGTGCAATTAGTAGATTTATTCTAGCGATAATTTTCCTGTAACAAATGCACTGTGATATATATATATATATCTTTGTTCTAGATCATAAATAAACCTAACCTATTTAAGTTCTGTTTCTGGCTGATGAGATCCACGCTAACTAAGAGATTGGGAGTATTGCTATTTGCTTTAAGCTCGGTTAGATAAGAAATTGCGAGTTGCGGTCGTCGGCCGCAGGGATTGTGGGGTCTGCAGTCACTGTCCGAGTCTAGGGTAGGCAGATAGTGCGGTTGCTTAGCCCTGCGTCTCCCGTTGCGAAGCGCGTAGTGTCCGTGAGGACTGGTGGCAGCGTAACTAATAAAGTAGGAAAGTGAGCTCAGGGATTGTGGGAGACGTAGTCATTACCCGCTTCAAGAGAAGATTTGTACTGCGTTGCAATCTTGGGATCATAGCATTGCGCTCTACGTGCCTGTTGTGAGAGAAAGTGTGACTGGGACGGTTAGATAAGCGCGCGTGTGGATTGTGGTCCATGCAGTCATTATCTGGGTCTAGGATAGCCAGATAGTGAGCGGCTTAACCCGGCGTCTTTCGCGGCAGCGCGCGTAGTGGTTGTGACAGAAGCCATTTCAAGCAAATCACCAACTTCTTTCTCTCTCACAGAGTATCTCCTTGATGCACAGTTGACGCTGGCCGGGAACAAAGAGACAGAACACACCCACCACAGATGCATATATAGGTAAGTGAAACAATGTTGCAATCCCATGACCAATAGCTCCACATTTCCTTCTCTGACCATCCGGCCCAGCCACCAGTCATGTTCCCCTTCCTTAAGCCTTTCCCTGCGGAGGACGCGCTCAGCTCGTCCACCCGCAGGTAGGGTGCCATGCGGAGGACGCGCTGATCGCGTCCAACCTTTGGGGCCAGCGATCGGCCGGATTCCGGCCGATCGCTGTGCCCCCCGGTGCGGGCTGACATCCTCGATGTCATCCCAGCACCCAGAACCGCCGCCGGCACAATTAGATGTCATCACAGCGGCGCGATGACATCTAATTCAGGCGCCCCCCCGCGTGACCTCTCTCCCTCCCGATCGCCGGGGTGCAGAGAGTTAATCCAGGCACCGTTTGGAAGGGCACAGCCTGCCCTTCCTAACGGTACCTGGCATTAACCCCATGGGGGCCGGATCACGAACCGGCGCAGAAAACGCTGGTTCGTGATCCTTTCCCGGAGCTGGCCGACATCCTGGACGTCGGCCAAGCTTCCGGGAATGCCCCCTGAGGACTGGCGTCATTGTGCATAGCACGATGACGCCAGTCCTGGAGTTAACCCCTAACTGCCACCAATGGTGGAGATAGGGGGTTCCAATGAATCCCCTATCTCCCGATCCGTGGCAGCTAGGGGTTAATCGTTGGTACTGTTGGATCGGCCAGAGCATGGCCGTTCCAACGATACCAAACATGACCATGAAAAAAGTTTTTTTTTAAAAATAAAAAAATATTTAAAAAAAAAAAATTGTAAGAAAAAAATAAACAAGTTTTTTTTCTTTTTTTTGGTTTGTTAATGCAGCAATATTGTTCCCATTTCAATTATAATGTGAACAATGATGCTGCACTAACGATTTTTGTATGCGGTGGGATTGTGCGGATTAGTTAGATTAGTTAGATTAGTTAGATTAAAAACAAAGGAAGGAAGGTATGTAGAAGAGGATAAAAGTCTCGCTGACTGCCTCAATAAATATTTTTGTTCAGTCTTTGCAGAAGAAAAGGAAGGAAAGGGACCTCAGTTAGGAGAGAACACTAAAGAGACATTTACATATGAGTTTACAGAGGAGGAGGTTCTAAAGCAGCTGTCTAAAGTAAAGACAAATAAGTCAATGGGGCCTGATGGGATCCACCCTAAATTATTAAAAGAGCTCAGTGATGTAATAGCAAAACCGTTAACAGATTTATTTAACCAATCCTTGTTAACAGGAGTCGTCCCAGAAGACTGGAAATTAGCAAATGTTGTGCCTATTTACAAGAAGGGTAGTAGGGAGGAATCGGGGAACTATAGGCCAGTTAGTCTTACGTCAGTAGTGGGGAAATTAATGGAAACCATGTTAAAGGAAAGGATTGTTGAACATCTAAAAACACATAGATTACAAGATCAGAAACAACATGGGTTTACCTCAGGGAGATCATGCCAAACTAATCTTATTGATTTTTTTGATTGGGCAACAAAAATAATAGACACAGGTGGTGCAGTAGACATTGCTTATTTAGATTTCAGTAAGGCTTTTGATACTGTTCCGCATAGAAGCTTATCAATAAATTGCAATCTTTGAGCTTGGATTCCAATATTGTTGACTGGATTAGGCAGTGGCTAAGTGACAGGCAACAGAGGGTTGTGGTAAATGGAGTTTATTCGGCACAAGGTCTTGTTACCAGTGGGGTACCTCAGGGGTCAGTACTTGGACCCATTCTCTTTAATATTTTTATTAGTGATATTGCAGAAGGTATTAATGGAAAAGTATGTCTTTTTGCTGATGACACAAAGATTTGCAACAGGGTTGACGTTCCTGGAGGGATCAGCCAAATGACAAATGATTTAGGTAAACTAAAAAATGGTGGGAGCTGTGGCAATTGAGTTTTAATGTGGATAAGTGCAAGATAATGCACCTGGGACGTAAAAACCCAAGGGCTGAATATAGAATATTTGATACAGTCCTAACCTCAACATCTGAGGGTTGGGATTTAGGGGTTATTATTTCAGAGGATCTAAGGGTAAGTAGTCAATGTAATAGAGCAGCAGGAAATGCTGGCAGAATGCTTGGAAATGCTGGCAGAATGCTTGGTTGTGTAGGGAGAGGTATTAGCAGTAGGAAAAGGGAAGTGCTCATGCCACTGTACAGAGCACTGGTGAGACCTCACTTGGAGTACTGTGTGCAGTACTGGAGACCGTATCTCCAGAAGGATATAGACATCTTGGAGAGAGTTCAGAGAAGGGCTACTAAAATGGTGTACGGCTTGAAGGAGAAAAGTTACCAGGAAAGGCTTAATGATCTTAACATGTACAGCTTGGAAAAAAGACGAGACAGAGGAGATATGATAGAAACATTTAAATACGTAAAGGGAATCCACAAGGTAGAGGAAGGGAGTATATTTAAAAGGAAACAAAGTAGCAAAACAAGAGGACATAGTCTTAGATTAGAGGGGCAAAGGTTTAAAAGTAACATCAGGAAGCATTATTTTACTGAGAGGGTGGTGGATACATGGAACAGTCTTCTAGTTGAAGTGGTAGAGGCTAAAACAGTGATTGAATTTAAGCAGGCATGGGATAGGCATAAGGCTATCCTAAACAAAAGATAAATCCAGGTAAAGTATCCATGTAATTGGGCAGACTAGATGGGCCGAAAGGTTCTTATCTGCCGACATTTTTCTATGTTTCTATGTTAAAAATCGTGTAATTTTCCCCAAAAAAAAATGTAACAAGACCCCATCTCTAATTTTTTTAACAAGCGCACCCCATAGAAAATATAACCGCAATTGCTTGCAAATTATTAAAAATTTATATTTTATTGCATTTTTTGTTATAATATACAGACATGACATAACGTATACATATAATAATGACATATTATGAATCTACCGAGTCTGACGGAAAGAACGATATATAATATGTCTGGGTCATATACTAAAATAAGCTTCAAAACGCGTTTAAACATGATGAGCAAAACCGGTAAAAATGAGCTCAGCACAGAGGCGTGAAACGCCTCAGCAGCGAAAGGGTTAAAGGTCCAGAGGATTCTGTAAAGCAGCAGGAGGCTCTCTCTCCATCTAATGAGCTGGGTCTGATAACCACAGACTTACTGGAGCAGCCCCCTCCCCTAATGGAGGTGACCAGGACAGACAGCCTTCCCTGTGACTCTGTGAATGTGTATACTGCACTCACCCGGGTATGCGCTGTGTGCCAGGCACTGCTCTTATTCCGGTTTGCTCCCTCATATCCTCATCTTATTCCCATTCCTGCTTCATTTTTGCATTTTTTTCTCTTGCTCATTTCTTGTAGAGTTTGTAAATCACTTCTGTCACTTAGGTTTCTATTCGCAAAGCACCAAAAGTGATTTCCATGCTTTCCATTTCGCCATTTTCAGCAATTCCATTTCGCAAACAATATGATGAATTCACTATTTAGTGAATGGTCACTATTTTGCTGAAATTGGAATAGCCGAAGCAGTTATCGGATGTTGACGAAACACGCCGAATTGCGATCAAATTCCATCGAACTGGGGAAAAAAATAGGAAGTCTTGTATTCTCCTAATAGGTTAAACCAATAAAAAGGGGTCTAAATAATAAAAAAATGTCCTTTAAATAATAATAAAGTCTGTTACAAAGTAAAAAGTATTTTATAAAAATACAAAAAAAAATTTATAAAATGTTTTTTTTGCAAAAAATAAAATAAAAAATAAAACTCTATTCTATATAACCATAATCAAATGTGTAAATTGTGACGGCGTAACCCTGTGTATATCTGGCTCGGATACTAACCAGTGCCTCACCAGCCACTGACCTCACATCACTGTTGCACACGTACTGACGTGCTTACAGGCGAACGTCGCAGCGTTCTGACACTGCAACGGGGCCGGTCACACACTTGTGCGTGCGCACGTAATGCACGCGCAACAAGCGTCCGTTATCCAAGCCTCTCCTGCAAAGCACTAGGACGCGCGTTGACAGAGCTGCAAAGCGCGATTCTCCATAGGAGGCACTGAGTGCGCTCAGCGAGGCGGCCAGACAGGCATCGAGTGGAAGGAACGTCTACTCTCACGGACGTTCCTTCTGCTTTCCAAAGACGCTCGTCTGACATAGTGATGGGCCGAACACCCCCGTGTTCGTTTTGCATTCGAACATCGGAAAAAGTTCGAACACGATTCGAACACAATGCAAGTCAATGGGGCTCAAGAGTTCAAAAATGAAGGTCCCCTCCAGAGGGCATATATGTATGCAAGATATTGGTCATAAAAGGTGTATGGGGGTCCAGGTACTGCCCTGGGGGACAGGAAACAATGAAAAACATATATAAAAAATACAAAACGATTTTAGCCATTTCACCGCTATGCGCTGAGCTCATTTTTACCGCTTTTGCTCATGTTTAAATGCAATTTGAAGCCATGGTAAAAGTTTTACCACCAACAAGTGGGACAAATTACGATCTTTATGCGAAAGTTAACGCTCACTTGCGTGAGCATTAACGTTTGCCGCGGTATTTACTGCATATTACAATCCAAACGCAAACGGGTTAAGTAACCCGTTTGCGTTTGGGATCTTGTGCTTTTCAGGGTGAGGTTACTGCACTTTGTGCTCCCTATACTTAACATGGGGAGCGCAAAGTGTTAATCAGAGCTGGATTACAAAGTCCTAACGCTGATTAACGTCCGGCTCTGGTCCGTGAAAAGTTAACCACAGCCAGGACTTGGTGTTAACGGATTCCACTTCTGCACAATCTGTTAACACCATGCTAAAAAAATTAAATCAGATACTCACCTCCTGTCCAGCGGCGAGGACCGCGGCTTCAACCACCTCCTCCGTCCAGCGGGAGCAGGGAGAGACTGGGGGAAAAAGTTCCCCCAGTCTCTACCTGCGTATCACTACACGAACCCAGGGGCGGATCCAGACACAGGTTTCTGTGGAGGGGGCATTCTACCAGTTTTGGCCAAGAGCTGGTGTTGGGTTTGCAGTGACAGGTGGATATACGTATTTGCCCCCAGCTTACATGGATATACACTATATTGCCAAAAGTATTGGCTCACCTGCCTTGACGCGCATATGAACTTAAGTGACATCCCATTCCTAATCCATAGGGTTCAATATGACGTCGCTCCACCCTTTGCAGCTATAACAGCTTCACCTCTTCTGGGAAGGCTGTCCACAAGGTTTATGAGTGCGTTTATGGGACTTTTTGACCATTCTTCCAGAAGTGCATTTGTGAGGTCACACACTAATGTTGGACGAGAAGGCCTGGCTCTCAGTCTCCGCGCTAATTCATCCCAAAGGTGTTCTATCGGGTTGAGGTCAGGACTCTGTGCAGGCCAGTCAAGTTCATCCACACCAGACTCTGTCATCCATGTCCTTATGGACCTTGCTTTGTGCACTGGTGCACAGTCATGTTGGAAGAGGAAGGGGCCAGCTCCAAACTGTTCCCACAAAGTTGGGAGGATGGAATTGTCCAAAATGTCTTGTTATGCTGAAGCATTCAGAGTTCCTTTCACTGGAACGAAGAGACCAAGCCCAGCTCCTGAAAAACAACCCCACACCATAACCCCCCCTCCACCAAACTTTACACTTGGGACAATGCAGTCAGACAAGTACCGTTCTCCTGGCAACCGCCAAACCCAGACTCGTCCATCAGATTGCCAGATGGAGAAGCGCGATTCATCACTCCAGAGAACGCGTCTCCACTGCTCTAGAGTCCAGTGGCGGCGTGCTTTACACCACTGCATCCGACGCTTTGCATTGCACTTGGTGATGTATGGCTTGGATGTAGCTGCTCGGCCATGGAAACCCATTCCATGAAGCTCTCTGCGCACTGTTCTTGAGCTAATCTGAAGGCCACATGAAGTTTGGAGGTCTGTAGCGATTGACTCTGCAGAAAGTTGGGGACCTCTTCGCACTATGCGCCTCAGCATCCGCTGACCCCACTTCGTCAGTTTACGTAGCCTGTCACTTCGTGGCTGAGTTGCTGTCGTTCCCAAACACTTCCACGTTCTTATAATACAGCTGACAGTTGACTGTGGAATATTTAGGAGCGAGGAAATGTCACGACTGGATTTGTTGCACAGGTGGCATCATCCTATCACAGCTCCACGCTGGAATTCACTGAGCTCCTGAGAGCGACACATTCTTTCACAAATGTTTGTAAAAACAGTCTGCATGCCTAGGTGCTTGATTTTATACACCTGTGGGCATGGAAGTGATAGGAACACCTGATTCTGATTATTTGGATAGGTGAGCGAATACTTTTGGCAATATAGTCTATTTGCCCCCAGCTCTCACCTCTTCTGCTGCCAGGCCCCTCCGCAGCCGCTCCGAGTACCCGCCGGCCGTTGTTCTCTCTACGAGCGACCGCCAGCATGCAGCTTGGCAGCTCGCCGGGAACCACCTGAACAGCACAGCCACGTTCTCGCGAGATCGTGGAGTTCACGTGAACTCCGTGATCTTGTGCGCTGGTCAGGTGGTTCCCATCCCAGGCGAGCGGCCAAGCTAGCTCGTAGGAAGAAAAGTGATTTTCTCAGGGGGCAATTGCCCCGTTGCCCCACTGGATCCGCCCCTGCGCGGACCAGCCAGATCTCGCGAGGCGAGATCCGGCTGGTCATGTGACCGGCAGGTGGGCACTCAATGGAGTCCTATGGACTCCATCGAGTGGATGCTCGCGGCTGCGCTCAGCGCTGCCGCGAGCATCCAGGATTTTTACGCGCGGTAACAATGCAGGCAGCATTTTTTGTGCCTGCATTGTAATCCAGCGTTAAAACGCGGGCGCAAGGGGGAAAACTGCGGGTGCAGCTTTTCCTCCCTTGCGCCTGCGTTTTAACGCTGAGAACGTAATTTAGCCCAAGGTGTGGGAAATGTTTTAGCAACAAGGTGTGGGAAATGTTTAATCCCATAGGCTTTAATGTTAAAAAAGGTGTGGGAAATGTTTTAGCAACAAGGTGTGGGAAATGTTTTAGAAACAAGGTGTGGGAAATGTTTAATCCCATAGGCTTTAATGTTAAAAAAGGTGTGGGAAATGTTTTAGCAACAAGGTGTAGGAAATGTTTAATCCCATAGTCTTCAATGTTAAAAATATTCCCGTTTTAACAAAATATCTATTAAACCATTGCTTATAATATTCTGCAGTAAAGAGTCTCTTTATTTTTCTATTTTTTTTTTTTATAGGATCTTTTAAGCATTTTTAAAGTTTTATTTTTTTTCCGAACTTTCCTCAAAAGGCCCGAAAAGTTCGAAGTTCGCAAATTTTTGAACGGCCGATGTTCGATTTGAACTTCGAACTGATTCGAACTGGCAGCCCATCCCTAGTGTGACACTAGTCTAAGAGCTCGCAATCTACAGACAAGACACACTGCATTTACGAAGGCTGCTTTACATTGGGGAAAATACCAAAAGGAAGGGAGATGATTTCTCCTGGACTTTGTACAGGACAAAAAACAAATGTATAATATAGGGATGCACCGATATCGATACTAGTATCGGTATCGGTGCCGATACTGCCGTTTGTACGAGTACTTAGGCCGATACACCCCCCCCCCCGATACCGGAAGCCAGCGCTGGGCCGGCTTGCCAGTATCCGCGGGGCTGGGGAAGCTGGCCGCGTGCATGAAAAGCACTTGGCCAGCGTTCTCCTCCGGCGGCTGCAATACTCACCTGCTTCCAGAGGTCTGGGTCGCGCTGCTGTGGTGCGATCACGTGGCCGCCGGCGCTTCTATGACGCTGCCTCCAGCCGAGAGGCTGCTGGAGGCAGCGTCACAGAAGCGCCGGCAGCCACATGGTCACGCTGCTGTGGTGCGATACGGACCTCCGGAAGCAGGTGAGTATTGCAGCCGCCGGAGGAGAACGCTGGCCAAGTGCTTTTCATGCACGCGGCCAGTGTTCGATGGGGGGCATATCCATGGGAGCTGGGGGCAAATCCGTGAGAGCTGGGGCAAATCCGTGAGAGCTGAGGGCAAATCCGTGAGAGCTGGGGGCAAATCCATGAGAGCTGGGGGCAAATCCATGAGAACTGGGGGCAAATCCATGAGAACTGGGGGCAAATCCATGAGAGCTGGGGCAAATCCATGAGAGCTGGGGGCAAATCCATGAGAGCTGGCGGCAAATCCATGAGAACTGGGGGCAAATCCATGAGAGCTGGGGCAAATCCATGAGAGCTGGGGGCAAATCCATGAGAGCTGGGGGCAAATCCATGAGAGCTGGGGGCATTCTGTATGTGAATAATATATATATATATATATATATATCTCGGGGGATATATACATGTGACCTGGGGCATTTTTATATGAGGTCAGTTCTTATTGGAAAGCGTCACATGACATAAAATAAAAGTATCGGTACTCGGCCCTAAAAAAGTGGTATCGGTGCATACCTAGTATAATACTGATACTGCAGATGAAAATAATAAACGGTTTATTAGATATTGAATAAAACGGGAATATTTTTAACATTGAAACCTATGGGATTCAACACACACACTACATAGCGGAGCGCATAAATAAAATAACCAAAATTCCTTTCAACTTGATATTTGGGTAACTGGAGGTTTTTCTAGACATGTACCTCACCCACGTGATTAACAAATCTTTGGCGCAATACTTATCTTAATGATCTTTTTACTTTTCAGAACTCCTTGAACCTTTAAAATAGGGACACAAAAATAATTCCTCTTTGCGTAATATCTCAATACATACAATTCCCCGTCATAGACCCCCCTAATATGGAACTCACTCTTTTCAGAGCTGTATTTAAAAGGGATAGCTCTGTAGGTTGCGCCTCTCCCACTTTTCATACAGGATGGGGCTCTCCTTCTTCCAACCTGGAACAATTCCACGAGACCATATGTGGAAAAGATAGATCACATAGAGCAGATCGTCTCTTCTTAAATGATTTCTCAGCACACTTATTTATAAGTATCATACTCACTTTTTCTCGAGCCCAAGATAACAGTGGCTCTCCTTTTGAAAAGCTCTTAGGGATATTTTAAGGGTTCCCTATTCCCCTTCTCCCTCTGCCCCTTCCCACCTGGTGCCTTCGATTAGATCGGAGGTAGCAATCAACGGAAAACAGCGGTATCCAAAATAAAATCTGACGTTAAAACATAATAAAACTGCCATATCTTATCTGCCAAGACGCGTTTCGTTGGTCACACATCCGACTTCATCAGTTGGCTGGTTCAGAACAAAACTTCTCCCCCTCTATGTCTCTTATATTGTCCATCCACATAAATTGTCTTCCGCTGTTTTCAATTGTTCCCATCACTGTCACTTCCGCATAGTGGTACATCCGCTGACATCACTTCCGTTCATCCTCCTCCTTACGATTCCACCCAAGCGTGTAGCGGTCCTTTCGCTTTCCCTTTTTGTTGATACTCATCCTTTTAGTTCTGCGCATGCGTACAAACGTCCTCTCACTTTCATTTCTAGTCAGTGTTGATCTCTATGCTGAATAAGGATTCTTTTGTTACAAATCATTTCACAAAACACCTCATGCATGTCTAGAAAAACCTCCAGTTACCCAAATATCGGGTTGAAAGGAATTTTGGTTATTTTATTTATGCGCTCCGCTATGTAGTGTGTGTGTTGAATTTGTATATGGAAGGTGTTGTATACCACCCCCTATAAGTGGGAGCAGCATTGGAGGTAAAATATATAAAACATATACACATTGAGAAGCGCCAGACCACATTTTTTTTAATTTTAAACCTATGGGGTTCGCCTGAATAAACCTGTCGAATGAAACCAACGAACATCAGGGCATTTCACTGACATTTCTCTGCTGTTCAATGTGAATAGATTAACCATTGCTTCTCTATGGGGGATTTCACTGCCGCCAAACAGCACCGTATTTCACTGCCGCCGAACAGGCACCGTATTTCACTCCCGCCGAACAGGCACCGTATTTCACTGCCGCCGAACATGCACCATATTTTACTGCCGCCGACCAGACACCGTATTTCACTGCCACCAAACACCACTGTATTTCACTGCCACCGAACAGCACTGTATTTCACTGCCTCCGAACAGCACTGTATTTCACTGCCTCCGAACAGCACTGTATTTCACTGCCGCTGAATAGGCACCGTATTTCACTGCCACTGAGCAGGCACCGTATATCACTGCCGTTGAACAGGCACCGGATTTCATTGCTGTCGAACAGCACCGGATTTCACCAAAATTTGGCGAAACGCCAGTTTTCTGATTAGCCAAATTACCCTAAAATGTCACTGTACGGGGAAACTCACTGGTTGGTGTAATTTAATGGCAAATTTGGCTCTCTCTGATTAACTCCTATAATAGGCTGTCAGTGTGTCACTAGGGTTTACATACATAGTTACATAGTTACATAGTTACATAGGCTGAATAAAGACATGCGTCCATCGGGTTCAGCCTCTCCCACATCACCTGCTGCTGTTGATACAAAAGAAGGCAAAAAACCAGTCTGAAATGCTCACCAATATGTAACATACTGGGAAAAAATTCCTTCTTGACCCCAGATGGTGTCAGATTCTCCTTGGATCAAGAAGCTTTTACCCACATGTAGCGCTGGTTTAAAACACTGTTGCTGTAGTACTTATTTTTGGCCACCAGAGGTAGACAAGCGCAATGTAAGAGACACTGGACAATGGGACTACGTTTTCCAGCATGCTTTGCGTCGGGAACAGGAAGTGGGTGGGAAGAAGAGACTTACATCCGCAGCCTCGTGCAGGGGAAACCCAGAGCACGCTGAGGAGTGAAGAGAGCAAGATGCACGTGAGACAGACCAGTAGTGTATTTAGGTTTTGTGCTGCCCTAGACCTGACTAAAATCGTGCACCCCCTAATTTAAATTTGATGCACCCCTTCCTGTCGAGGGCACACCTCTTCCTGGTTAATCCCCACCCTTCCTCTTTAAGCTCCACCTTTTCCTCTTAGAGCTCCGCCTTTTCCTCTCTTTATATTAATAGTGGATACCAAGTGCCTACTTGTATATTTTGTATAACATTTCAAATGTATCTATTGAGATAAATAAAATTATGAAATGTTTAAATTCAAGCATTTTTACAAAGAACAGCCACGCATGTCAAGTATACTGGATCACAGCCGCTCTAATTGGTTGAACAATAAAATCCACAGAAACTTGCACTGCATATGAGCGTATCACAGAGCTGCACAGCAATAAAACTCACAGTAATGTGCAGTGTGTATGAGTGTATCCAGAGCTCCAGGGCAATAAAACTCACAGTAATATGCAGTGTGTATCACAGAATCCACAGCAATAAAACTCCCAGCAATGCAATGTTTGGTGTGTGTCAGCGTATCAGAATCCACAGCAATAAAACTCCCAGCAATGCAATGTGTGGTGTGTATGAGTGCATCAGAATCCACAGCAATAAAACTCCCAGCAATGCAATGTTTGGTGTGTGTCAGCGTATCAGACTCCACAGCAATAAAACTCCCAGCAATGCAATGTGTGGTGTGTGTCAGCGTATCAGAATCCACAGCAATAAAACTCCCAGCAATGCAATGTGCGGTGTGTGTCAGCGTATCAGAATCCACAGCAATAAAACTCCCAGCAATGCAATGTGCGGTGTGTATGAGTACATCAGAATCCACTGCAGTAAAACTCCCAGAAAACCGAGTGTATATGAGCACACAGTAATTATGCTGTGGAGCATCTTGTCAGCAGTGGGGTGACACTGCCAGAGGGTGCACCGTGGCTTTGATTCCCGGTGGATGTTCAGTCCAGAATAGAGTCTGTGTTAACGAAAGGGCGGGCAGCTGCGCGCGTGCGTTTCACGTGGTTCAGCCAATCATGTGGTACTGAGATTCAGAGAAATGGCAGTGAAATGCCCTGATGTTCGGTGGTTTCAATCAGCAGGTTTATTCAGGCGAACCCCATAGGTTTCAATGTTAAAAATATTCCCGTTTTTATGCAATATCTAATAAACCATTTATTATTTTAATCTGCAGTAAAAAGTCTTTATTTATTGATTTTTTTTTAGTACCTTTTAGTCATTTTTCAGATATTTTTGGGCAAAGTTCCCCCCCTTTTTTTTAATAGCGTTTTTTCTTTCTTCTGTAACAGAACTTTTTATTATCAATCATGGGATCTTATATGTAAATTCCAGACATTTTCGTTCAGTAGTTCTTTTGAAAACAGCAGGCCATTGGTTTGCGATGGCAGCATTCAGCGGCCGCCTCCATGCACTTTGGGGGCCCTGTGGTGAAGGGTGAATTCACTGCAGGGTGGGGAAATTTTATTCCCCGAAGTGCAGGGAACTACAGAACACCAAAATGTTGGCGTCATTTCGGTCCTCTGTGAGTAACCCATTTAGTGGTGAGTTTTTTTGCTGCCCCCTGGAAAGTGAAATTGAAAGTGTAAATTAGTGAAATCTCAATGTATCCATCCTGGTAAAATACTTTGCAAAAGTAAAAAAAATTTTTAAATTTTTTTTAGGGGTGGGGCCACCCAATGCGGGCCGCCGCCCCCTGGAAAGTGCCGCCCTAGGCCTGGGCCTAGTCGGCCTAGGCCAAAATACACCAGTGAGCAGGGCCGCCATCAGGGGGGTACAGGTAGCCCTGAACCTGGGGGGCCATGCTGTGCTGCCGGCCCTCACTCAGTGCCCATATGTATAGTCAGTCTATAACTGGAGATCAGCAGCTTCAAGGTCCCCATGGCAACTAGGCATAGCCAAGTTTGGCAGTGACCCTTCAGGGCCCCCTGGAGGCACCGGGCCCCATACACCAGTAATACCTGTACAGGGCTGGACTGGCCTACCGGGATAGCGGGAGAAATCCCGGTAGGCTGATTCACTTTTGGGGCCGCTGGGGGCCGTTTTATAATTTAAATGCAGTATTAAAAAAACTTTTTTCCTATCAGCCTGCCAGTAGCGCACTGCGGGGGGGGGGGGGGGCGCCGGCCCCAGTGATTGACAGGCTGAGAGGGAGGGGGGTGTATGGCCGGGTGAGCGCGGCCGCAGATACCTGCTCGAGTGCTTGCTCGCACATGGCAGGCTGCCTGAAAGCCGTCGGCATTTTCCATGGGGCAGCATCCTACAATACTCCTCCCCAGCTGTGAGCAGAGGAATTCAGCTCCTCCTTGCCAGCGGCCAATGTGAGACAGCTCTTGGCAAGCCCCAGGTTCAGAGCTGCAAAGTCAGACCAGACCAGTAGATACAGCGTTGGTCTGCCCCATCACAGGAAGCAAGGCGTGGCCCCGCCCCCAAAAGCACGTGGCTGGTGCAGGGAGGGAGGAGCTGAAGAGTTTGCCGACAGATACACCAAGGTCAAGCCCAGCATGGATGATGGAAGAAGAACTCTCCTTCCCCATCTCCATCCCCCAGTCAAAGGATCCAGAGGCAGCAGAGGACTCTTCTCATTATAATCCCTGAAACTGGGACTGACGGAATGTACAGGGTGAGTCAGGGAGGAGAGAAGGTGCTGGAGGAGAGGGATTGACCAGCAGGGGGAGCCAGAGCCATTACACACACCCAGACATGTCCCACCCACGTAGAGCTCACAGAGCTTGTGATCTGGCACCTATATCCTCAAACTCTCCTACACCCCCACAATCTCCACAGGGAAAGTGATACTCCCAGCTGCCCCTCCCCCTCAGGGCAGCGAAGACACCCATCAGGTATGTGTACAACCTGATGTATGCAAATTTTGACTCTAGGGACAGTGAAGAAGCCTTGCAGCATGACATCCACTTCCAGGCCAAGGAGAGACACCTGCCCTCTGCATAAGAGCCTGTACTCTATACTAGGTGTATATGTACTTTGTAGCAGTGTGTGGATTAATGAGTTTGTTGATGGGGAGTGAGTCAGTATGTATGTGGGTCCATGTGTGTCCGTGGGGGTCAGATTGTGTGAATGGGACAATAGTATCTGGTGGGGTCAGTGTGTATCCATAGGGGTCAGTGTGTGGTTCAAAGTGTATCTGTTGGGAGACAGAATGTGTATCTGAGGGCTCAGAATGTGTGCGCGTGTGTGTGTTTCGCATAACTAATGGTCTTGTCTTGTGGCTAGTACCATGGAACCATAACCCCTCGTTTTGCAAACCCGCCAGACACCGCTGCAAACCCGCCGAATGAGCGTCGCAACTCGCGGTACAGCTGCTGAACGTACCCACAAGCCGCCAACGACCCATGAGACGCCGTAGAGAAAAGCCGCCAGACGGGTAGAAAAAAAAAAACTGGCACTTTTAAAAGCTGTTTTCAGAAAAAAAAAGCACTGTTTAATATAAAAATCTGGAAATAAATTCACGGAGATATCCGAATGTACAGCCTGCTTCAGAGTGATAGGACACCTATCATTCTCAGACAGCCTTTACATGGTGAGATCTCCCTGATCTCTGAATGTAAAGACTGTCAGGGTGTGATAGGATTCCTATCACTCTTAGGCAGCCACTGCACGCTGGGATTAGTAAAATCCCAGCATGCAGTGACATGTACAGTATTTGAATTCTAGGGGGTGCATGAGTTTAGTCCGGCCTAGGGCAACACAAAACCTAAATACACCACTGGGGAGGGGCCCTGCATGCTTTGAACTGCTAGTCTTCCAGCAGGAGCAGGGAACTGGCCCTGCATATCCCTGTGACAGGCAGCATTTCATCATGCTGCCTGCACTAACAGAGATTTATACTATATGGCCTGTCATGTGATCAGAGGACCCTGCTGATACCGGGAGACAGCCTGTCAGCCAGCAGCAGCAGCAGGAGCTGGGAGACCTGGAAGCAAAAGGCAGGTGAGTATGGAGGGGTCTCTTCACCTATTCCTTCTCTCTATTATTCCCCTTCTGTGTATCCCTTTATCTGTCTTTCTCCCTGTTTATGTGTTTGTCTTTCTGACTATGTTCATCTGTCCTTATAATTAATCTAATTCTCTATTGTTTTCTCTATTTCCCCTCATTAATGTTCTCATTCCCCCTTTAAAATTGTCTTTCTCCCGCTCCTCTTGTCATTTCTTCTCTAGCTCTCTGTCACTTTCACTCTCTACTTTCTTACCCCTAATCTGTGCCCCTAATCTGTGCCCCTAATAGCTTCTAACCCTAATCTGTTATACGCTCATATACATCACACATTACTGTATCACAGAGCTGCACAGCAATAAAACTCACACTCATACACACTACTGTATTGCAGAGCACCATCATTGTTTTTTTTTATTGTAGTAATTTCAGTTACGTAAACTCTGGTCATTCTTGGTATCATTGGAAAGGCCAGGCTCCGGCCGTTCCAACAATAGGGCTGGTTTAATTATTTTTTTCCAGGGCTGCTTTTTATTCCCAGTCCGGCCCTGCCCTTAACCCTTTCGCTGCTGAGGCTTTTCCCGCCCCTGTGCTGAGGTCATTTTTACCGGTTTTGCTCATCATGTTTAAACGTGTTTTGAAGCTTATTTTAGTATATGACCCAGACATATTATATATCGTTCTTTCCGTCAGACTCGGCAGATTAATATTATGTCATTATTATATGTATACGTCATGACCTGTCTGTATATTATAACATAAAATACAATAAAATATGAATTTTCAATAATTTGCAACGTGTAAAGTGTTTTTTTTCCACATTTTAACATGCGAGCAATTGCGGTTATATTTTGTATGGGGTGCGCTTGTTAAAAAAATTAGAGATGGGGTCTCGTTACATTTTTTTTTGGGGAAAATTACACGATTTTTAACAAACGCACCGCATACTAAAATCGTTAGTGCAGCATCATTGTTCACATTATAATTGAAATGGGAACAATATTGCTGCATTAACAAACCAAAAAAAAGAAAAAAAAGTGTTTATTTTTTTTATAATTTTTTTTAAATATTTTTTTATTTTTATTTTATTTTATTTATTTATTTTTACAAACTTTTTCACATTCGAGTTTGGTATCGTTGGAACGGCCATGCTCTGGCCGATCCAACAATACCAAACGTTAACCCCTAGCTGCCACGGATCAGGAGATAGGGAGTTCATTGGAACTCCCTATCTCCACCATTGGTGGCAGTTAGGGGTTAACTCTAGGACTGGCGTCATCGTGCTATGCACGATGACGCCAGTCCTCAGGGGGAGTTCCCGGAGGCTTGGCCGACATCCAAGGTGTCGGCCAGCTCCGGGAAAGGATCACGAACCGGCGCTTTTCAGCGCCGATTCGTGATCCGGCTCCCCAGGGGTTAATGCCAGGTAACATTTGGAAGGGCAGGCTGTGCCCTTCCAAATGGTGCCTGGGTTAACCCCCGCAACGCCGCCGATCGGGAGGGAGAGAGGTCCGAAGGACCTCCCCCCCTCCCTTTCAGGCGCCTCCTCCGCACATGCGGGGGGGGGGCGCCTGAATTAGGCTAGGGACAGATGAGCGCATTTTCTGCGGCCACCGTCAAAATGTACGTCGATGCGTGCGCACGCATTTTTTCACGGAATAAGCTTAAGTGGTCAGACGATGCGCAATTCTGGACGTATTTCATGACGGTGGGGTAAAAAGAAGTCTAGGGAAATCCGGCTGTTTGAACGTTATGTTGGCCGCACACTAGCAGCGTCTGACGTCTCCTAATCACGCAAACACGCCGCTATGCGGCCGCAGCGCACTCTGTACGTCAGTAGCAGCGGTTTCACGTTCTGATAAAAATGCGTTCATTTGCCGGTTGCGTGGTGTCGGCGCACTTTCGTACGCACGTACTGCGTATATTGGCCGTCATTGGCCGTTATGTGCTGCTACTGCCGCCGTGATTTAGTGCGCCTGCACGCGCGTTCCGACTGCCCCACTCTGACCCTAGCCTAAGGTGTCATCGCGCTGCCGCGATGACACCTAATTTCATCGGCGGCGGTTCCGGATGCTGGGCTGACATCGAGGATGTCAGCCCGCACCGGGGGGGCCAGCGATCGGCCGGAACCCGGCCGAACGCTGACCCCAAAGTGAGGACGCGTTCAGCGCGTCCTCAGCACAGCAGGAGCCATGCGGAGGACGCGCTGAGCGCGTCCTCTGCATCGAAGTGGTTAATATACAGTTGTGTTCAAAATTATTCAACCCCCACTGAAATTGAGTGTTTTGGCCAGTTTGACATTGATTTAATTGTAAGCAAGATGACTGAATGATCAAAATCAAAGAGGCACGTGTAGGTCAGACAAATATAACATAACATTTATAATGAAATAAGCACAAATGTCTTTTCTGTGCTCACATCATTATCAGTTTTATTCAACCCCCAAGTGACATTCAATCTTAGTACTTAGTACAACATCCTTTTACAGTTATAACAGCTTTTAGGCTAGGGTCAGACGAACGCATTTTTATGTTGTCTGCGAAAAAGTGCGTTCGAACGAATGGACGCATTTTTTCACAGAATACGTGATAGTGGTCATACTATGCGCATTTTCGTCCGTGATTTTGTACGGATCATCAATAAAACACTTCTTGCATCTGGACGTTATGTTGGCCGGACATTAGCAGCGTCTGACGTCTCCTAATCACGCACACACGCCGCTAGCGGACACAGCGCACTCTTTACGTCAGTACCTGCGGTTTCACGTTCTCGAAAAAATGCGTTCATTTTCCACTTGCGTTGCGCAGCCGGACTTTTGTGCGACCGTACTTCGTATATTGGCCGTCATTGCCCGGCATCTGCTGCTAGTGCGGCCGTGATTAAGTGCGCCAGAACGCGCGTTCGCACTGCCTCAGTCTGACCCTAGCCTTAAACGTGAAGCATAGCTTGACACAAGTGTCTTGCAGCGATCTACGGGTATCTTCGCCCATTCGTCATGGGCAAAAGCCTCCAGTTCAGTCACATTCTTAGGCTTGCGCACTGCAACTGCTTTCTTTAAGTCCCACCAGAGGTTCTCAATGGGATTTAAGTCAGGTGACTGCGATGGCCACTCCAAAATGTTCCAGCCTTTAATCTGCAACCATGCTCTAGTGGACTTGGAGGTATGCTTGGGATCATTGTCCTGTTGAAAGATCCAACGTCTCCCAAGCCTCAGGTTTGTGACGGACTGCATCACATTGTCATCCAATATCTCCTGGTACTGAAGAGAATTCATGGTACCTTGCACACGCTGAAGCTTCCCTGTACCTGCAGAAGCAAAACAGCCCCAAAGCATGATTGACCCCCCCGCCATGCTTCACAGTAGGCAAGGTGTTCTTTTCTTCATAGGCCTTGTTCTTCCTCCTCCAAACATAGCGTTGATCCATGGGCCCAAACAGTTCTAATTTTGTTTCATCAGTCCACAGAACACTATCCCAAAACTTCTGTGGTTTGTCCACATGACTTTTGGCATACTGCAGTCGACTCTTCTTATTCTTTGGAGACAGCAAGGGGGTGCGCCTGGGAGTTCTGGCATGGAGGCCTTCATTACGCAGTGTGCGCCGTATTGTCTGAGCTGAAACTTCAGTACCCACATCTGACAAATCTTTTCTCAGCAGTCACACGGGGACTTTTCTCCACTCTACGCTTCAGGTAGCGCACAGCAGTCGAAGTCAGCATCTTCTTTCTGCCACGACCAGGTAGCGTTTCAACAGTGCCCTTTGCCTTGAATTTGCGAATGATGCTTCCTATGGTCTCTCTTGGTATGTTTAACATCTTTGCAATCTTCTTATAGCCATTGCCCTTCCTGTGAAGAGTAATCACCTCTTCTCTTGTCTTCCTGGACCATTCTCTTGACTTCACCATGTTTGTAACCACACCAGTAAATGTCTAGAAGGAGCTGAGTATCACAGTCATTTTAAAGCTGCCTAATTGGTGCTTATTATGCTTTATTGCTGCTCCGTGACATCCACAGGTGGTTTCAATACCTGATTGAAAACACTTGAATGAACCTCTGTTCTTCAGAGTGGTAGTCTTTAAGGGGTTGAATAATTGTGTCAATGAAGAATTCACAAAAGAAACATTTACTACTGTATTACAAAACCAATTGATGTCATTTTAGTTGCATATGGTTCTTTAAAAAGTCCTTGTAGGATTTCATTCTGAATACAATTACAAATGTCACTAAATTCCCTAAAACCCTTTACAGCATTGGGGGGTGAATAATTTTGAACACAACTGTATGTCAGGCGATGGAATCGGCTAACAGATATATAAGAGATCTCCAAGGCCTATCTGGGGATGAAGAATTGCAGACTCCAAGGTCACAAACGGTACAGGCGGCAATGCATAAGGTTTGCTCGGAGGATAAGAGGGGGCAGAACATGGACTATGAGTGCTACAGGTGCAAAAGGAATCATTCGCCCTACGAATGCAACTTTATTATGGAACTGTGCCACAAATGTGGGAAACGGGGACACATTAACCCTTTCGCTGCTGAGGCGTTTCACACCTCTGTGCTGAGCTCATTTTTACCGGTTTTGCTCATCATGTTTAAACGTGTTTTGAAGCTTATTTTAGTATATGACCCAGACATATTATATATCGTTCTTTCCGTCAGACTCGGCAGATTCATAATATGTCATTATTATATGTATACGTCATGACTTGTCTGTATATTATAACAAAAAATGCAATAAAATATGAATTTTCAATAATTTACAACGTGTAAAGTGTTTTTTTTTCCACATTTTAACATACGAGCAATTGCGGTTATATTTTGTATTTTTTATTTTTATTTTTAACTTTTTTTTTTTAAAAAACTTTTTTTCACAGTGGTATTTGGTATCGTTGGAACGGCCATGCTCTGGCCGATCCAACAGTACCAAACATTAACCCCTGGCTGCCACGGATCGGGAGATAGGGGGTTCCAATGAACCCCCTATCTCCACCGTTGGTGGCAGCTAGGGGTTAACTCCAGGACTGGCGTCATCGTGCATAGCACGATGACGCCAGTCCTCAGGAGGAGTTCCTGGAGGCTTGGCCGACATCCAAGATGTTGGCCAGCTCCGGGAAAGGATCACGAACCGGCGCTTTTCAGCGCCGATTCGTGATCCGGCTCCCCAGGGGTTAATGACAGCCACCGTTTGGAAGGGCAGGCTGTGCCCTTCCAAGCGGTGCCTGTATTAACTCCCTACTCCCCGGCGATCGGGAGGGAGAGAGGTCCGAAGGACCCCCCCTCCCTTTCAGGCGCCTCCTCCGCACATGCGGGGGGGCGCCTGCATTAGATGTCATCGCGTCGCCGCGATGACATCTAATGTCCCCGCCGGGGTCCCGGATTGACGGGCTGACATCCAAGATGTCAGCCCGCACCGGGGGGCGCAGCAATCCGCCGGAATCCGGCGGATTGCTGCCTCCTGTGCTCGGACGCGCTCAGCGCGTCCGTAGCACAGGAGAGAACACTTGGCTGGACACGCTGAGCGCGTCCATAGCA
Organism: Leptobrachium leishanense; assembly: GCA_009667805.1. Lineage (NCBI taxonomy): Eukaryota > Metazoa > Chordata > Amphibia > Anura > Megophryidae > Leptobrachium > Leptobrachium leishanense. Next base: position 67,176 of record RXON01000807.1, on the reverse strand, counting down.
GCCAAGTGGTTAAGCAGGCATGCAAATCCAAACTCGTGATGCGGGATTACAAGGCCCCCTTTCATGGACTGACCGGGGAGAGAAAAGAAAAGGAGAACGGTAGGAGGTCACATTTAGTGAGAGAAGATGATGTGAGTGAGGCAGAAGATGCAGGTGACATAAATACAATATACAGTGTCTCACATAATATGCCTAAAGTGGCTCCTCTCATACAAAAGTTAAAAGTGAATGTCATGGACATTGAATTTGAGGTGGACACAGGATGTGGCATTACAATTATCAGCAAAAAGCAATACTCAAAGCTATGGAAAAATACAGACATACCAGAGTGTGAACCATGTAACCTGACGTTAAAAACATATACAGGTGAGAAGATACAAGTTATAGGAACTGTGCAGTGTCAGGAGAAAAGAGGAAAACTAACTATGGTAGTGGTTGAAGGGGCCGGGCCAAATTTGTTGGGGCAAAGCAAGCTGAAAGACTTAAAATTGTTACCCCATCTGGTGAATACAGTAACAGTCAGTCCAACACTAAATGTGGTCGCCATTCTAGACAGACATGCTGAGGTGTTCAAAGAAGAGCTAGGTCAGCTGAAAGGCACCACAGCTAAAATTCATGTGAACTCAGAGGCCCAGCCACGATTTTATTAGCCGCAACGGATACCTTTTGCTGTCAAACCTCTGGTGGAGGCAGAACTACAGAGACTGGTAGATGAGAAAATTATAGAACCAGTGCAATTTTCAGAATGGGCAGCCCCCATCGTGCCGGTGAGGAAGCCGGATGGTTCAATTCGCATCTGTGGAGATTACAAACTCACAGTAAACCGAGCATCCTGTGTGGAGCAATATCCTATTCCTAAAGTGGAAGAATTGTTTGCTCAGTTGGCGGGAGGCCGCAAATTCCCCAAACTGGATATGAGTCCTGCATATCAGCAGATTGTGCTTTATGAAAGCGCTAAAAAGTATGTGACTGTTAATACACACAAAGGGTTGTATACTTACTGTAGATTGACATTTGGAGTGCCGTCAAGCCCAGCCATTTTCCAATGCACTATGGAGGGAATCTTACAAAACATGACGAATGTCGCAGTCTACTTAGATGACATTTTAGTTACTGGCACCAGCGAGGAGGAACATTTAAGAAATCTAGAGGACGTTTTGTCTTGACTAAAATAAATTGGACTGAGACTGAAAAGGAGTAAGTGTGAATTCCTGGGAAGGAATTGTTTTTTCTGGGTCACAAGATCAGTGCTGCAGGTGTGCAGCCAGTTGCGGAAAAGGTCCAGGCCATATAAGAAGCGCCCACACCGCAGTCTGTGAGTGAACTAAAGGCTTACTTGGGCCTACTGAACTATTACCATAAATTCCTACCAGGTTTGTCTACCTTACTAGAACCGTTGCATGCACTATTGAGGAAAGAGACTAAATGGTGCATTATGACATCAAACCCATTATCCTGGCTTGTGATGCTTCCCCTTATGGCATGGGGGCGGTGTTGTCACACAGGCTGGAGGATGGAACAGACCGGCCAATAGGGTTCGTCTCACGAACCCTGAATGCAGCTGAGAAACATTATTCCCAAATTGAGAAGGAGAGCCTTGCAGTGATTTATGGAGTAAAGTAGTTTCACACATGCTTGTATGGGAGACAATTTACCTTCGTAACAGACCATAAACCACTGATCTCATTATTTAATGAACTGAAGGAGGTGCCACATATGGCCTCACCCCGCAGCCAGAGAGTGGAGAGTGGATATGAGTGCTCTATTGTGTACAAAGCAGGAAAGGATCATCAAAGTGCGGATGGCCTGAGCCGGTTGCCGGTGGCAGGAGATGAGGTGGAGACTTCTGCTGAGGAAGAGAGAGTACTTCTGTTGGAAGAAAATGGCGTACCTTTGATTAAAGCCGAAAAGGTTGAGGAAATGGACAGATACGGATAACATTTTGGCGCGGGTTAGAGAGTTTGTCCTCAGAGGCTCAAGATAAAGAAATAATTAATCAGATATTATTGACTGTAGATTCTCATGGTCTAAGCAGTGACCTAGCTTTTAAAATATGGTGTCTGTGAAGAAGGAAGTGATTCCGGAATGCTATAGCATTAACACAATTAACAATGGGAGGAAGCCAGACTGGTTGTGCTTATCTGAGTCCAAAACCATTCCTAGTTTCCCAATTCTAAGAATATCTAATAATGGGTAATATATCTAGAAGGACAGATACAAAAACAAATATGCAAGAGAATTCTGTTTGATTAATTAATCTTGATTGACAGGCTGAGAACAAGATTGGCCACCTTGTCTCAGCCGGTGAAGTATGAATTCTACTGTGTATTTGGATTGTATAAAAGAAGTCCGGGGATTTTTAGGAGAGGCAGGAAAAGGGAAGAGAAGGAAAGCTCTTGGAGAACAGAGCTTGTCCTAGGTCTCTTGGAAGATGGGTCGACACCAAACCAGCCTTATATTCAGCACGATAAAGCTTTTCTTGGTAATGTATTAATTTCTATTAATGTTGAATTAACCTCTAACCGTTTAGTTTTTCTATATTATTAAGTACTAATAATTAATTTACTAAATTTCCCAATCCTCCCTCCTCCCTACCCACCGCGATGGTCACGCTATTGACCTTGTCTTTTCCAACCTCTGCTCCATTTCTGAGTTCAAATGTCGCCCTTTCCCCATCTCTGACCACCACCTTCTCTCTTTCAACCTATCTGGACTTCCTAAACACCCTGCTCCCCCACCCCGCACACACACTCGCAGAAATCTACATACTGTGGATCCCCATCAATTCTCCAACCTACTTCACCACCTCCCTCATACCTCATCCTTCACCTGCCCTGATGCTGCCACTAATCACTACAACACTACGCTTATCTCTGCTCTAGACACTCTTGCTCCTCTTCGACTCTGTAAGGCCCCACGCCGCCAGCTTCAGCCCTGGCACACCCTCCAGACACGCTACCTGCAAAGATGCTCCCGCACCGCAGAGCGTGCCTGGAGGAAATCCCGCTCTGAAGCTGATTTTGTTCACTTCAAGCTTATTCTCCGGTCATACACCTCTGCCCTCCACTTGGCCAAACAATCCTTCTTCTCATCTCTTATATCTACGCTGTCCTCCAACCCTAAACGGCTCTGGTCCACCTTCAACATCCTCCTCTACCCACCTGCACCTCCCCCCACAGCTGCCTTCAGCGCTCAAGACCTGGCAGACTACTTCCTCAGTAAAACTCTAACTATCAGAAGCAACATCCCAACACAAGATAGTTATCTGCCACCTCCACTCCCACAGGTCCCCTCTGCCACCCTCTGCCGCTTCCTCCCAGCCACTGAGGAGGAAGTCAATTCCTTATTGTCCTCCTCACATCTCACCACGTGCCCGCTCGACCCCATTCCCTCACATCTAATTCCTCCCCTCTCTCCTCCCTCACCCCTGCTCTCACACACATCTTCAACCTCTCTCTCTCCACTGGCTCCTTTCCATCCGCCTTCAAACACGCGCTAGTTACCCCTTACTAAAGAAACCATCCCTAGATCCCAACTCTCCATCCAACTACCGCCCTGTATCCCTGCTTCCCTTCACATCAAAGCTCTTAGAAAAACTAGTCTTCAACCGCCTCTCCCTCTTCCTGTCCTCCAATTCCCTACTTGACCCCCTGCAATCTGGCTTCCGTCCCCTACACTCAACTGAAACTGCCCTCACCAAAGTCACCAACGACCTCCTAACTGCTAAAAAACACGGCCACTATTCTATTCCCATCCTGCTTGACCTCTCGGCTGCTTTTGACACTGTTGACCACCCCCTCCTTCTACAGACCCTCAACTCTCTGGGTCTCGGTGACACTGCACTTGCTTGGGTTGACTCCTATTTATCCAACAGGTCCTTCTGTGTGTCCTTTGCTGGTAACTCCTCCTCCTCATTGCCTCTATCTGTTGGTGTACCTCAAGGCTCGGTCCTTGGTCCACTGCTCTTTTCCATCTACACCTCCTCCCTGGGCAAAATCATCAACAGCTTTGGCTTTAATTACCACCTCTACGCTGATGACACCCAGATCTACCTCTCTACCCCTGATCTCTCTCCCCCTGTCCTTTCAAAAGTCAGTGACTGTTTATCTGGCATCTCCTCCTGGATGGCCTCCCACCACCTAAAGATCAACATGTCAAAGACTGAACTCCTACTATATTCCTCCCTCCAATGCTCCCCACCTCCTGACTTCTCTATCACGGTGGAGGGTATCACCATCTCCCCATCAACCAAGTTCGCTGTCTTGGAGTTACACTTGACTCTGCTCTTTCCTTCATCCCCCACATCAAGTCTCTTTCCTCCTCCTGCCGATACCAACTGCGTAATATTTCCAGAATTCGGCCATTTCTTACCGCTGTCACCACAAAACAACTCATACACTTCCTGGTAATCTCCCGACTCGACTATTGCAATAATCTCTTATCTGGCCTCCCTCTGTCCCGCCTCTCCCCCCTACAATCCATCCTGAACGCCTCCGCCAGGCTAATTCACCTCACCCGCCGCTCTGTCTCTGTCGCTCCCCTCTGCGAGTCCCTTCACTGGCTCCCCATCCACTGCAGAATTAAGTTCAAAATCCTTATCCTTACCTACAAAACCCTCACTAACTCAGCTCCCCACTACCTGTCCTCACTAATCACCAAATACACCCCAGCCCGCTCCCTAAGGTCAAACAGTGACCTGCGCCTAGCTTCTCCCCGCATCACCTCTTCCCATGATAGACTGCAGGATTTCTCACGTGCAGCCCCCACTCTCTGGAACGCTCTCCCTCGTACTGTCAGACTTTCCCCTAACTTCTCTTCCTTCAAACGCTCCCTTAAAACATTCCTATTTAGGGAAGCCTACCACCCAACTCACTGACGCAACCATCAATCACTCTCACCTTACAGTCCTCTCCTCCTGTTTCCAACCCCAACCCTCCCAGATTGTGAGTTCCTACGGGAATAGGGCCCTCATCTCCTCCTGTACTGTTTGTCAAATGTTGTTCAATGTATTGTAACCCTGTCTATACTGTGCTTATTGTACAGCGCTGCGGAATATGCTGGCGCTTTATAAATAAAGAATAATAATAATAATAAGTTTCGGCTCTTGGCTAAGGCCTGTGGCCTACCTCTCTTTACAACTTGATCCTGTGGCCTGCGGCCTACCCCCATGCCTGAAAGCTGTGGCAGCCACAGCAATGCTGATAGCAGAAGCAGACAAGCTGACCCTTGGACAAGTTCTTCATGTCAAGGTGCCCCATGCTGTCAAGGCCCTGCTCGATGTGAAAGGAAGCTACTGGTTCAGCAACAGCCGGATGACGAAGTACCAAGCTATGATGTGTGAGAATCCCGGGTTCATTTGGACCTCATCGCTACCTTGAACCCTGCTACTTTACTGCCTAACTGCGAAGAGGATCCAGATCATGAATGCCTCCAAGTCATGGAAGAAGTGTTCAGTAGCAGGCCAGATCTGAACAAACGTACCCCTAGACAAATACGATCTACAGCTATTCACTGATGGTAGCAGCTATATGAATGATGGGTGGAGTAGAGGTAATGTCACCGCTCTGCATGGAGAGAGCCTGTGGAGTCATGAGTTCGATCCCAGCAAGCAACCTCTCCAGTAAGTGTCCTTGGCAAGACACCCAACGGTACATACTCGCCACCCAGGACATACTTGAAAACGAGAGAAATCTCAATGTATCCTTCCTGGTAAAATCCTTTCACAAAAAAAAAAAATGATGGGAAGAAAGTCTCCGGCTATGCAGTCGTCTCAGCAGAAGAGATTATTGAAGCAAATTCTCTACCAGGCCATACATCTGCACAACTTGCTGAGAAAACAGCTCTAACAAGGGCTCTGCAAATCTCCGAAGGCAAAAGAGTGAATATCTACACTGACTCCAAGTACGCTTTCATGACGGTCCATGCACATGGTGCACTCTACAAAGAAAGAGGCCTATTTATTTCCTCAGGACAACAAATCAAGTATGCAGCTGAAATCACAGCCCTCCTGGAAGCTGTATGGAAATCAAGTGCTGTCAGTATCATGCACTGTCGTGGCCACCAGAAAGGTCATGATGAAATCCCAAGAAGCAACAGGCGCACAGACCAGGCCGCAAAAGCGTCTGCAACACCATTGCTAACAACTGATCAAGCCAAAGTCCTGCTCTGCAAGCAAGAGGACCAACCTGCCATGCCAAACTACAAATTTTATACGAATTGGAGAAAATTTGAATCTGGAGGCGAATTTATTGAAATTATTTTGCGCTAATGGCACAATGACTGTGAACTATTAGAACTCAATTATGATTATATTCAATGGCTTTTCCCAATCTGGTTCCAAGGCCGAAATTTCTACTCCACTCCTCTGAACCCGCAAGAGACACGTTTTATGATTAACACCTCAGAAGTTCAGCAAAGACTCCGCAGAGCATACAAAATGATGCTGAAATTCTTCGGCGTAAAATTAATGGGGGAGTGTGGAGAAGAAGATACAGAAGTAATTGAAGTTGAACGAGCAGAAAATTTTGCCTCACGTTTTGAAAATCTAACAACCAACCCTCACAATAATCTAAGAATTACACGAATATTGCTAAGTCTGGGAGAATTGGGAGCAGAAGAATACCAAGCCCCATTGGTAAGGTTCTTCCTCAAGGAGACCCTTATCAGAAATAAGCTGCCAAGAATGAAGAAAAGTGCAATGAACTTTTTCATACCAGCAGTGCAAGATTCACAAGACAGACCAGATCTGCTGTTCTTCGCATGGCGATATTATTTCCCAAAAGAAGAATTTGTCTGGGGAAACTGTGGAGAATTGGCACGATACAAAGTAAAACCAGTGGTGGCTGCACTCCTACCGGCGCCACTGAGTGAATGGACATCTGTATATTCAGAGAAAGAGAAGAAATGGCTGTCAGAAGAACAAGGCGGATATGGAGAAGACGGATGGTTCCAGTTAGAGAATGGACGAATAGTTCTACCAGCAACATTGGCGCCTGAGATCGTGAGAACGCTCCACGCAAGTACCCATGGAGGAAGAGAAATGATGGAACAGCAATTGGAGCCACATTTCTACGTACCAGGACTGTCAGTAATCTGCAAAGCAATAGCCCAGCAGTGCGTGACATGCGCAAGAATAATCCAAGAACAGGCCCGTCTCAACCTCCAGGGAAACAGCCAATTGGGCTGTCTCCAATGGCGTCATTACAGATAGATTTTACAGTGTTGCCACCCTGCAAAGGATACAATTATCTACTGGTAATGGTGTGCACCCTAACAGGATGGGTGGAAGCTTTCCAACAAGAACAGAAAAGACAGCGGAGGTGGTGAAAAGTCTGATGAAAGAAATAATACCACGCTACGGACTGCCTCTTGAAATAGGGTCAGACAATGGCCCTGCATTTATACAGAACTGTTTACAGCAACTTGCCCGTCTATTGGGTATCACCTGGAAGCTATACACTGCCTACAGGCCCCAAAGTTCAGGAAAAGTCGAGAGAATGAACCGCACCCTAAAGACTCTGATGTCCAAACTGTTCCAAGAAACATCACTAGGCTGGTTGGATGTGCTCCCGATAGTCTTATTACACATTAGGTGCAGGCCCACCCCCCAATTGAAGCCAAGTCCGTACGAACTTATGTTCGGGTGGCCTGCCCCTCTTATTAATGGACTAAGGGGGGACCTTCGGGCATTAGGGGAAATTAAATTGAATGATCAGGTTGTACTGTTGGGTAAAGCAATGCAGAAATTGAATACTTGGGTGGGAGATAATGTACCTCACTTTTTGTACCCTCCACTGCATAAATATTGTCCAGGTGATTCAGTATGGGTAAAATAGTGGAAAAATGATCCATTAGGCCCAAAATGGAGAGGTCCTTACTTGGTCCTGTTATCAACCCCTACAGCAGTAAAGGTTGCCGAGGTGGTCCCGTGGATACATCACTCCAGATTGAAGGTAGCTGCAGCCAATCCTGAACCAGTATGGAAGGTCGTCCCCAACGAGACCAATCCACTGAGGCTAAAGCTATCAAAGACCACAGTCATGAGCCCCTGAGAGATTCGATTGAAAGCATCCAAGATACTCAACCCTTGGGTGTTCTGATGGATACAGCGAGATCTAATTATCCACTGATGGAAAATGCTGAGAGGGTTATTTTTAGGGGCCCGGCCCCGACCCGAGATCAACCAGAGATGTCTTTTGTTTTTGAAATTCCGGCGGGGAGGGATTGGGTTTATGTGACTGCGAAGAGAATTGCCCAAGGGTTTTTAACAGTGGGGGCAATTCTGGTATTGATTTTGTTTCTTGCACATCTGATTTATGGACTATCACGTGAAGCATGTCCCAAGTGTCCAAGCACCACCAAAAATCGGAATGGTACGCACCCGGTGATGGAGAACCGTACCATGTGGAGACAAAAGCGAGAGGCTGGGGTTCGCTGGTCAGAGCCCCTATGTCCGTTCCATGACATTCCTCCCCCCTTCAAACGAGTCCGACGGACCCGGTTGGCCTCACACGGGTCAAATAGGGGAAGTCGGGGAGCTTGGATCTCCGGGTTCCCGGGCCGATTGCCGGGATAGACCGTCGGCATTCCCGTTCTGTGGCCAGGGCCGGTATTGGATAGAAAAGTTAAAAGGTTGGAGGGCCAGGCTCCACTGCAACAGGCGGCCGTTCTCCCCCGCCACCCGGTTGAGCCACACCAGGGGGTTGTGATCCGTCATTACGGTGAAGGACCGCCCGTACACATACGGCTGGAACTTTCGCAGGGCCCAAACCAAGGCCAGACATTCTTTCTCGACCGCTGCGTATCCCACCTCCCGGGGTAGGAGTTTGCGGCTGATGTAAGCCACCGGATGATCCCCCCCGTCGTCCCCCACTTGGCTTAGTACGGCTCCCAGTCCGAACATCGATGCGTCGGTATGGACAATAAAGCGTTTGTTATAATTGGGAGCTGCCAAGAGGGGTGCTTGGGTTAGGGCGGTCTTCAGTTGTTGGAAGGCGGTTTCGCACTCCGGGGACCACAGGACTTGGCGGGGCAGGGTTTTCTTAGTCAGGTCGGTCAGGGTTTGGCGAGGACGCTATAGTTGGGAACGAATTTCCGGTAGTACCCTGCCGTGCCCAAGAAAGCGAGGACCTGAGTCTTGGTGATGGGGGTGGGCCACTCCAGAATGGCTTCTATCTTGGCCGGTTCTGGATGCTGGGTTCCCCGACCCACCCGGTGGCCGAGGTACTGTACCTCGACATCCCTATCCTACACTTCGCGGGTTTAAGGGTCAGGTTGGCGTCCCTTATCCGAGCGAATACCACCCCCAGATGGTGAAGGTGTTCCTCCCAAGTCTGGCTGTAGATGGCGATGTCGTCCAGGTACGCGCAAGCAAATTCCTGGAGGCCATCGAGGAGGCGATCGATCAACCGCTGAAAAGTGGCCAGGGCGTTCTTCATCCCGAACGGCATGACCCGAAACTGGTACAGGCCGAACGGGGTGATGAAGGCCGACTTCGGGGTCACCTCCTCTGCAAAGGGAATCTGCCAGTACCCCTTGCACAGATCTACCGTGGTCAAGAAATGGCCCTGGGAGATCTGATCCAACAGCTCGTCGACTCGGGGCATGGGGGTAAGCATCAGTGACAGTGCAGTCATTGAGCCTCCGGTAGTCGACACAAAACCGGGTGGTACCATCCTTTTTGGGGACCAGGACGACGGGCGAGGCCTATGGACTGGCAGAGGGCTCGATAACTCCCAGCTCCAGCATCTCCCGGATTTCAGCCCGCATGGATTCGCGTACTGCCTCCTGGAGTCTGTATGCCGGTTGCCGAAGGGGACGCTGGCCGGGGGTTTCCACCTGGTGCACGGCCCGGCTGGTGTAGCCAGGGAGTGCGGAGAAGAGCTCCTGGTGCTCTTGGAGCAGCTGCCTAGCCTGCTCCTGCTTATGGGGACCCAACCCTTCCCCTAGCTGCACTTGTTCCACCCCTGAGGGCCGACCGTCTATCCCGGGGAGGTCTACCAGGGGGAACTGTTCTGCCTCCTCGGTCACAGGAGCGCAGATGGCCGATACCGTCTCGGGGCGCTCGTGGTATGCCTTCAGCATATTGACATGGAACGTCCGCTGGATCCTGTTGTCGGTACAGCTGACAACCACGTAGGTGGTCTCTCCCACTTGGGTGACCACCCGATAGGGGCCCTGCCAGGACGCCTGCAGCTTGTTCTGCCGCTGTGGTTTCAACACCAGGACCTTTTGCCCCACGAGAAACGAGCGGCTGCGGGCAGAGCGGTCGTACCATGCCTTCTGCTGGGCCTGGGCTGCCTGCATGTTCCCCTGAACCATCGCCGTGAGTTCGGTCAAGCGCTCTCGGAGCTCCAGGACGTAACTCACGGCGGGGAGCCCTTCGGCTTCCTGTCCCCCCTCCCACTGCGCCCGGACTAAGTCTAGGGGGCCTCGCACCCGTCGCCCGTACAGGAGTTCGAAGGGGGAGAACCCGGTCGACTCTTGGGGGACCTCCCGGTAGGCAAGTAGCAGATGGGGTAGGTATTTCTCCCAGTCTTTCCGCTCTTGGGTGTAAGCGCGGATGAGCTGTTTCAGGGTCCCATTAAACCGCTCGCACAGCCCGTTCGTCTGTGGGTGGTATGGGGCGCTGTGAAGCGCCTTAACCCCGCACAGACGCTAGAGCTGTTGGGTTAGCTCAGCGGTGAATTGGGAGCCCTGATCAGACAAGATTTCCTGGGGAAATCCTACCCTTGAACACCTGTAGGAGGCCATCGGCGACGGTGTCTGCCTGAATGTTAGACAGGGCCACCGCCTCGGGGTATCAGGTGGCGTAGTCCACCACGGTGAGAATATATCTCTTCCCGGTGGCGCTGGGGCGGGATAAGGGACCAATTATGTCTACCGCCACCCGACTAAAGGGTTCTTGAATGATGGGCATGGGGTGAAGGGGGGCTTTCGGGTGGTCCCCAGTTTTCCCAGTTTTCTGGCAGGTCGGGCAGGTGCGGCAGTACTCCCGGACATCCTCACTAAGGCGAGGCCAGAAGAATGCTCGGGTTAACCAGTGTCGGGTCTTGGCCATTCCTAGATGGCCGGCGAGGGGAATGTCGTGGGCCAGTCTCAGGAGTTCCTTTCTGGGGGCCTGCGGTACTACAAGCTGTTTGTGGGGAGCCCGTGGTTTCTGAGCGTCTCCCCTATTGGTGTACCGATACAGTAGCCCATCTTCCCACTCAATGCTGTCGTCCCGGCCGTCGCCGGGACCCTGGCCAGCCCGGTCGCGGTACCTTTCTAGGGTGGGGTCAGTCTGGGTCTGGTGCCGGAGGGTGGCTGGAGAGCTCCACGTGAGGGGGTGGTCCAGGGGAGGAGGTGTGGGTTCGTCCGGTCGGGGGGGGAGGTCTGGGAGGCTTGGGGGGTTTGGGAGGTCGGAGAGGTCTGGTTGGTCTCACCTGGGTCCCGACCGGAGTGCCTTGGTCGATCCGGTGGCTTTGTTGCCGGGTGGTCACTGGGGCGGCTGCGCCCGTGGCGTAGGCTGATACCAAGCGTCCCAGGTCGTTCCCCAGGAGGATTTCTGCCAGTAGTTGGTCGAGTAACCCCACCCGCACGGATCCCTCCCCCGACCCCCAATCCAAATGGACTCGGGCGGTAGCGAGTCGGAGCACCTTGCCTCCGGCTACGCGAACAGCGACGGTGCGGTCCAGCCGGTCCTTTCGAGGAATCAGGTGAGGCCGGACAAGCGTGATGGTAGCGCCGGAGTCGCGGAGACCTTCGGCGGCCCGCCCGTTAATCCATACCGCCTGTCTGTGGTGTTGGCGGTTGTCGGCGGATGCAGCCTGCACGGGATCGGCCTCATGCAGCATCCCCCATTCCTCCTGTGGGTCCCAGTATGGGGATTCCTCCTGGTAACAATGAGCCCTGGGTGGGGCTCGGATGGGGCCCTGCGGAAGGGGCGGCTGGTTGGGGCAGTTCTGGCGGTAGTGGCCCATCTGGCCGCACCCATAACAACGGATGGTAGCCGTGGAAGGGGCCCGGTTTGGGACCCGGGGTGCGGGCCAGTGTGCTGTTGGCAACGGCCGGGGAGGGGGGGGGGTGTGGCACGGGGAGGTGGTAGGGTGGATCGGGAGGGTGGAGGTCGTTCCCCCCTGTGGGACGTGCGCGTGTCTGTATACTCATCGGCCCAGGTGGCCGCTTGCTGCACCGTCTGGGGCTTCTTGTCCCTCACCCACTCCCGCACGGCCGGGCGGTGTGGTCGAAAAACTGCTCGAGAAGGAACAGCTGAGTGACTTCTTCGAGGGTTCGAGCCTTGCTTCCGGCGAACCAGGGCTTCATGTCCCGTTGCAGCCGGTGCGCCCACTCCACATGGGTAGTACCGTGGGGCCGCCGGGAATTTCGGAATTTCATCCGGCTGGCTTCGGGGGTGATGGCAAAACGGGCCAGCAGGGTTTGTTTCACCTGTTCGTAGTCCCGGGCTTCTTCGTCTGGGACAGTCCTGTAGGCCTCCGCAGCCCGCCCTGTTAGTTTACACGCTAGGATCCCAACCCAAGCGGCCCGTTGAACCTCGTGTAGTTGGCACGAGCGTTCAAAGTCCTGGAGGAAACTTTCTATTTCCTCCTCTGCCTCGTTGAAGCTCTTGAAGGCCTGGAAGGGCACCTTCCGTGCCGTTGGTCTTTCCCAGTTGGGGTTTCCTCCCTGTTGGTACTGGATTTCCGCCAGCCGTATCTCATGTTGGCGCACCCGCTCCTGCTCTTCTTCATGGGTGATGTCACGGACGAAGTTCTGGAAGGTGGCTTCTGTCGGCGCGGCTCCGCAAGCCGCTGCCCGCTGCTGTACCTTCCTCTGTAAGGAGTTTTCAGGGCTGGAAGCCTGAGCTACGATCGGTGGTGAGGTTGCGGGCAGGTCCCTGGTCTGCTGATCCAGGGCCGCCAATTCTTCGACCAGGGCATCCTTGCTCTTTGAGCCCACGGTTCCTCCACGGTCCTCCAGCATGCCCCGCAGTGTGTCCCGTTTATAATTGGCATATGCTGCCATGATGAGGGTCTTCTGGGGGTGCAGAGAGCTATCCTCACCGCTTGCCACCAGTGTGACGGAATGGGGTGTTATCCGTCTGCGGGTGTGCTCCAATCTGACCCCGTCTTGATGGCGTCAAGCCCGACTACCGAGTGTCAAGGCACTTGGCGTCTCGAGCGGCCTGAGATGACCCTGGCATTACTTGGCGAGATGGTGCTGTCGAATTAAGTTGACCCGTTCTGCGTAGTGGGGAGCTAGGAGACCGCAGAGTGTCTCCTGCACTGTGATTTTAGCTATGAAATGACGACACCAAACGGGGCTGTATGCTTCAAGTCAAACGCAGTTGAACTGACTTTTTACTCAAAATGGGACATGCATTTAAACATCTCACACACAAAGGAGACATGCCCAGGCTTGAATGGGGACTCAATTTGCATACAATGGCATGCTTGCATCATCAGATTACACACACACACACACACAGAGCTAATGCACACAGAAATTAGCATACAATTGAATTTCAACACAGCCTTTCACTCCTAGCAACCAAGGGGAAATATAATACTTTTAAATGCATCACACAATTACACATCTGAATCCACACTCATACAATACAGGATACATGGTAATACATCACACCAATAAAACAACATCTAGAAAAGGTATAACTGTTCATTTCAACACGCAAAACCGAAAGAGTCTCAAATAAAGAAAAAGGTCTTTGAAATGTCCCAGGCTGTTAGTTCTGGGGCTCGCTGGTCAGAGCCCCTATGTCCGTTCCATGACAGAGGCGTCATCTGGAACTAAGCTAAAAGGACACTTACTTGTGCAATTTAAATATGATTATGCTAAAAAGTCTGGACAGACCACATGTTGGGTGTGTAGTAGACTGCACCCAGAGACAATTCATATACCATTCGCATCTGTTCCAATGAATTTGAGTATGTTTGTATCAGAAAATGTTACAGTACAGACAGTTGATATGTCAAGAGAGAAACCAGAACCATTCAGTCCTGGGCATCCTATAATAGGACCAGTGTACCAACCAGAGTGGTGCTTTCAACTAGTCCCAGATAGAGAGATAAGTAACGAGGGTGGGGCGTGCAACTCAAGTCAGTTCAATTGGACATCGTACATTTACATATTCAGAACAGGACTGAAGGCACATTATATATACATACGATGCAGGCAGTTCACTAGAGAACAAGAGGAAGAGATTGCGAACGCAACCAGTGGAATGCAAGATATAGGGGACATGATGAGACGGTTGAGACAGTTTGCAATAGCGATAACAAAGGGATCACTATATTCATCACCATTTATAGTGAAAGGAGGATATCAGGTGTGTTGTAAAGGAGTGCTACACATGGGTACCACATACAGTGACGGAAATGTGTTCTTTGGCTAAATTGATCCCGATCCAGAAGGTAAGGGGAGAAGACACTAATCCAGATACAATACTTCACCCTAGGTACCCACTGGTGTTTGAAAGACAGAAGAGAGAGTTGTTTAAGAAAGCGGATCGAGTATGGGCTTGGCTTCCGGCCTGGACTGGATGGGGAAGAGAGTTGATGGCAAGAATGAACAGTTATGCCAGTTTGATGGATGAGATTTTGAATAAGACTAGTTGGGATATTCAGTTGCTGAATCTGGAAGTACGAGAGATACGAAAGGTGCAAATGATACACAACATGGCACTGGAACAGATTAGTGCAGCTCTGAATGGATTGTGTGAGATGATGATGCACTATGAATGTTGCACTTTCATCAAGAATGCTACACATGATGTCCCTGACTACTATCAGGTAATTCAAGATCACCAAGAAAAGGTAGCACAGTTGCAGGACACAGCAAAGAGGATCGCTGCTGAAGGCTGGAATCCACTTCGTGGGTTTGGAGCAATCGGAGATTGGTTTGGATCCATTCTGAGATTTATTTCACAGATTGGATCTATGATCCTGATGGTAGTGGTGATTTTGGTTGTAGGGGCACTACTGTATCGTATAGGGCTTTGCCTCTGGCCACTATGCAAGAAGGCACTGACACCCACACAGACACAAGATATACCACTGATTATTCCACAAGGTATGTTCCCGACAAAACCAAGACCCCCCAAATATGAGGAACTTGAGAATAGAAGCAGTGAGGTGTAATGGCTACAAGTCTCAGGAGAAGAGCCTGAGGCTTGAGCCAAGGGGGGAATGTAGTGGAAATAGACTGGAAGATGGCCGCCATTATAAGCCAGGCGACCATCTTGTTCAGAATATTGGTTCACTTAAATATAACTAGGCAGGTTTTTAGCTGAAACTAGAATGAGGCATACGTAGAAATTTAGGATTGTGCTGAGATTAGCAGAAAAACAATTAAAGCGCTGAGAGAGAGATCTCTGCTGTTCCAGGCACAGAGAAAGATACATCAAGGTCGTTGGGGCCCGCAGAAATACAAAGGAGTATAGAGATCAGACCAAGTGCCGACACCCACTACAGGTCCAGCAGTTTGACAAAACCCTCCTGGGATCTGCTTTAAACACCACCCGGTGATCCTGTGTCGGAACCACAAGTGTTTTGTGTATCAGCCCTTTTCATGCATTTCACATTGCGAGCTCACACTCTGCGGCATCGAAACGTTTCAGATCCGATCAGTCACATTCGCTGGAATAAACTCTATATTGTGAAGCATTAGGACAGGGAGGAGTTAAAATGTTTTTTGCAGGACATGAAAAGGGCTGCCCTATTGTATATCACATACAGTGTGTGATGACATGAAAAGGGCTGCCCTATTGTATATCACAGTGTGTGATGACATGAAAAGGGCTGCCCTATTGTATATCACAGTGTGTGATGACATGAAAAGGGCTGCCCTATTGTATATCACAGTGTGTGATGACATGAAAAGGGCTGCCCTATTGTATATCTCATACAGTGTGTGATGACATGAAAAGGGCTGCCCTGTTGTATATCACATACAGTGTGTGATGACATGAAAAGGGCTGCCCTATTGTATATCACATACAGTGTGCGATGACATGAAAAGGGCTGCCCTATTGTATATCTCATACAGTGTGCGATGACATGAAAAGGGCTGCCCTGTTGTATATCACATACAGTGTGCGATGACATGAAAAGGGCTGCCCTGTTGTATATCTCATACAGTGTGCGATGACATGAAAAGGGCTGCCCTATTGTATATCTCATACAGTGTGTGATGACATGAAAAGGGCTGCCCTATTGTATATCACATACAGTGTGCGATGACATGAAAAGGGCTGCCCTATTGTATATCTCATACAGTGTGTGATGACATGAAAAGGGCTGCCCTATTGTATATCTCATACAGTGTGTGATGACATGAAAAGGGCTGCCCTATTGTATATCACATACAGTGTGTGATGACATGAAAAGGGCTGCCCTATTGTATATCATACATACAGTGTGTGTGATGACATGAAAAGGGCTGCCCTATTGTATATCTCATACAGTGTGTGATGACATGAAAAGGGCTGCCCTATTGTATATCACATACAGTGTGCGATGACATGAAAAGGGCTGCCCTATTGTATATCACATACAGTGTGTGATGACATGAAAAGGGCTGCCCTGTTGTATATCTCATACAGTGTGTGATGACATGAAAAGGGCTGCCCTATTGTATATCTCATACAGTGTGTGATGACATGAAAAGGGCTGCCCTATTGTATATCACATACAGTGTGTGATGACATGAAAAGGGCTGCCCTATTGTATATCTCATACAGTGTGTGATGACATGAAAAGGGCTGCCCTATTGTATATCTCATACAGTGTGTGATGACATGAAAAGGGCTGCCTTATTGTATATCACATACAGTGTGTGATGACATGAAAAGGGCTGCCCTATTGTATATCTCATACAGTGTGTGATGACATGAAAAGGGCTGCCCTATTGTATATCTCATACAGTGTGCGATGACATGAAAAGGGCTGCCCTATTGTATATCACATACAGTGTGTGATGACATGAAAAGGGCTGCCCTATTGTATATCACATACAGTGTGTGATGACATGAAAAGGGCTGCCCTATTGTATATCTCATACAGTGTGTGATGACATGAAAAGGGCTGCCCTATTGTATATCACATACAGTGTGTGATGACATGAAAAGGGCTGCCCTATTGTATATCTCATACAGTGTGTGATGACATGAAAAGGGCTGCCCTATTGTATATCTCATACAGTGTGATGACATGAAAAGGGCTGCCCTATTGTATATCTCATACAGTGTGTGATGACATGAAAAGGGCTGCCCTATTGTATATCACATACAGTGTGCGATGACATGAAAAGGGCTGCCCTATTGTATATCACATACAGTGTGTGATGACATGAAAAGGGCTGCCCTATTGTATATCTCATACAGTGTGTGATGACATGAAAAGGGCTGCCCTATTGTATATCACATACAGTGTGCGATGACATGAAAAGGGCTGCCCTATTGTATATCACATACAGTGTGCGATGACATGAAAAGGGCTGCCCTATTGTATATCTCATACAGTGTGCGATGACATGAAAAGGGCTGCCCTATTGTATATCTCATACAGTGTGTGATGACATGAAAAGGGCTGCCCTATTGTATATCTCATACAGTGTGTGATGACATGAAAAGGGCTGCCCTATTGTATATCACATACAGTGTGTGATGACATGAAAAGGGCTGCCCTATTGTATATCACATACAGTGTGTGATGACATGAAAAGGGCTGCCCTATTGTATATCACATACAGTGTGCGATGACATGAAAAGGGCTGCCCTATTGTATATCACATACAGTGTGCGATGACATGAAAAGGGCTGCCCTATTGTATATCACATACAGTGTGCGATGACATGAAAAGGGCTGCCCTGTTGTATATCACATACAGTGTGTGATGACATGAAAAGGGCTGCCCTGTTGTATATCACATACAGTGTGCGATGACATGAAAAGGGCTGCCCTATTGTATATCTCATACAGTGTGCGATGACATGAAAAGGGCTGCCCTATTGTATATCACATATAGTGTGTGATGACATGAAAAGGGCTGCCCTATTGTATATCACAGTGTGTGATGACATGAAAAGGGCTGCCTTACAGTCTAATGTGACAATATTTTAACATAAAGCACATTCAAGTTATCAAAGTGTTTGGATATTTGCATCATGTTGCGGAATATCTGAAGCTGCTGAGCGGAATCGAGTATTTTGGCCGCGCTCGCATCTCTAGACTCCAGGGATTCATCCAGTTCCCGGGATTTCGTGTTCTTATCTTTTTGTTGCTTTATCCAGGAATAATACGGAGGACGGAGCGGCTGAAATGCGCGGAGGTTTTAACTGGAGCAGCTTGTGCTAATAGGGAGACGCGGTGCCGCCCAACTCCATAAATGGGGGATAATTCCGCAGGGGAGTCCGACCTGCGCTGACCCTGGCCCAATCAGAGGGCAGCGCCCGCGTGGCCTGACTCCTCTCGCCTCGTCTCTCCAGCTGAGCCAAGCTCTTACACCCCGCGTGGGTCCTGCACGTTTTCAGCCGGTATCCAGTAGGTCACAATGACTGACAGCGGCCAAAAGAGATTGCGGCATTGTCTGCCGAGACCCCGCACCCCCCTCTGTTCCACTTATCCCCCCCCCGTCCCCTTCCACAGGGCCACTCGCCTTATTCTCTGCCGTTGCTCCGGCGATCGCGCAGTAATTGCTTCTGAAAATGTCACAGCAATTCACAAGCTCTTAATAGTTATTTTCTTCTGGTTGTTTTTCTATTAGAAGCATCGGTAGGCGAGTCTTCCGGTACTTTCTGTGCGTGGCCTGGGCCTGGCATGCGCCCGCTGTGTCCCCGAAGCCTTTATCCTGCACTTAAAGACACAGATTCAGCCCAAATACTGTGACAGCTCGTCAGGCTTTCCAGAAAACGAGCCGGCCCCGACACGACGGGGCTTCTCTACTAAACAGCGACAAAAATAATCCTCATTTCAAAGCATTTCTTTTCATGTGGTCACAATTAATTCTGCAATTATCCAGGTCCGTAACATAGTGGCTTAACCATTTCACTGCTGAAATCATCTATACATGAACTAAAATGCAGCCAAAAAAAGGAAATGATCCCATAAAACATAATTTCCATAACTTTAGGGGGAAATTAATCCCCAATGAGATCTCCCTCCATTAGTGTAAAGAAGCTGCAAGGAGCAGCCCTCACCCTCACTGTAACAAACTTTACTGCAGCATTCCAGCAGCCAGAATACAGAGGAGCTGTGGGGTTACTCAGTGCTGTACAGGGATAAGATTCAGGGCTTTAAAATAAGGGAAAATCCATAATATTATACAGAATGAAAAATGGATTATATTAAAAGGGAAATGGTGGAAAATTTAAACAGTGACAAGAACAACCGGCCAAACAGAAAGCTGCAGAAGAACACCAGGATGTGCATACACACTGCACATTACTGTTTTATTGCTGTGGATTCTGTGATACAGTAATGTGCGCTGTGTATGAGCGTATCATAGAATCAACAGCAATAAAACAGTAATGTGCAGTGTGTATGAGTGTATCACAGAGCTCCACAGCAATAAAACTCATACACACTGCACATTACTGTGAGTTTTATGCTGTGGAGGCTCTGCGATACAGTAATGTGCAGTATGTAGGAGTGTATTCACAGAGCTCAACAGCAATAAAACTCACAGTAATGTGCGCTGTGTATGAGCGTGAGTTTTATTGCTGTGGAGCTCTGTGAATACACTCCTACATACTGCACATTACTGTATCGCAGAGCTCCACAGCAATAAAACTCACAGTAATGTGCAGTGTGTATGAGTTTTATTGCTGTGGAGCTCTGTGATACAGTAATATGCGGTGTGTATGAGTGTGAGTTTTATTGCTGTGGATTCTGTGATATGCTCATACACACTGCACATTACTGTATCCCACAGCTCCACAGCAATAAAACTCACAGTAATGTGCGGTGTGTGTTTTATTGCGGTGGATTCTGTGATACTGTAATGTGCGGTGTGTGTTTTATTGCGGTGGATTCTGTGATACGCTCATACACACCGCACATTACTGTGAGTTTTATTTCGGTGGATTCTGTGATACAGTAATGTGCGTTGTGTATGAGTGTGAGTTTTATTGCGGTGGATTCTGTGATACAGTAATGTGCGGTGTGTATGAGCGTATCACAGAATCCACCGCAATAAAACACACACCGCACATTACTGTGAGTTTTATTTCTGAGCAGCTCTGTGATACGGGATCTGTTTCTGCACGTTATCTTGTGCGTAATAGGTAATTAGCTTGTCCTGTTTTAACGAGGCAGATTTGCTCGGTGAGCACAACACCTTAATTATGTTACCGTATATACTCGCGTATAAGCCGAGTTTTTTGACTCAGATTTTGAGTCAAAAAAACGCGATTCGGCTTATACGCGAGTCAAGGAGCGCAGCAATCGGCAACCTACGGCCCGCGGGCCATACCCGGCCCACCGGCCGGAGAATTAAGGCCCGCCGGTGTCCGTGATAATTTCACGGACACCCGGCCCGCGCCGGCCTGCTCCTTCGATGACCCCGTAGCGGAGGAGGTCCTGGGTACCAAATACATTAAAAGGTACAGACAAAATTCTAAACCACAAATACAAACAGGGGGTGACTGCATCCCCTGCACAATATTTCCAGTGGCAATGCCATTCCTGATGCACTACTTACTGGTACTCCAGGTGGATGTCAATCACAGCAGGTGTATATGGGAACATATTCATAGCGTTTCTGCTTGCAAGAACAAAGCAATTACGCAAAGCACTGCCTGGAGTCTATCAGCTGCACTACAGGGTTGTATAGGGAATGATGCTGCCACTGCATCCTCTCCCCCTACAGCACCAAGTGCCAAGGATCACCACTTTCCAGGTACTGCATGGATCGCAGACAGCTCCAGACAGACCATAGACTGGCAGGTAGATCATGGATGGAAAGACAAGCAGACATTTCTTTGCTGTGCCCCCACCAGATTGCTCGGGTGTCTGGATTTTAAATATATATACACACATATTAGAGAGTTGAAACTCTGCCATCTTCCCCAGGAATTGCTGAACTACAACAGTCACAATTCTCCGGCCATGTTTGGAATTCAAACAATTCTGGTAATTGTAGGCCACCGACATCTGGGGGCAGATATTGACGTCTATGTTATATATTTGTGCATATGGTGTTTTTACCAGTGGCTGCATTTCCCACTTAGGCTTATACGCGAGTCAATACGTTTTCACAGGTTTTTTGGGAAAAAGTAGGGGGGGGGTCGGCTTATACCCGAGTATATACGGTAATTATCACATTCGGTGTGTTGGATTGAAACGTGCTGCGCCTCGGTATAATTTTGCTTTTGTGAATGGTGAGCTGAATACATTGTTGCTGTTTGGCCTGTAGGGGAAGGTCCTGACACCATGACCTTTTTAGTAAGGTGGGGCGGCCCTGGTGCCTTCATTTCCCCTTTAATCTTTACAGAATCCTGTGTGCAATGTCAGCCGGGACGCAGGACGAGGACGGGTGGGATTCTTTCCATAATCACACTCAATTAAAGCAGATGAAATTAAATTAAACGCTAATTAATCACCATTAAGGAAAGCGATGAATCTCGTTAGATGATCCGCCATCTCCTCCTCTGCCTGGATCTAAAGATGAGACAATGCGGCACAGCTAGAACATCAAACCCTAAGTCTGTTCAGAGGCTTTAATATCTGACATACAATGAGTGCGGTGAGCTGGAGCCGAATGCGTAAACACATGCATGAAGCAAGAGCCCCGAGCCTGTATTTACCAAACACAGCTTAAACGTGCAGTGTGTGCTGGCTGCTAGGGGGCGCGGGCTGGCTACTAGGGGGCGCGGGCTGGCTGCTAGGGGGCACGGGCTGGCTGCTAGGGGGCGCGGGCTGGCTGCTAGGGGGCGCGGGCTGGCTACTAGGGGGCGCGGGCTGGCTGCTAGGGGGCACGGGCTGGCTGCTAGGGGGCACGGGCTGGCTGCTAGGGGCGCGGGCTGGCTACTAGGGGGCGCGGGCTGGCTGCTAGGGGGCGCGGGCTGGCTGCTAGGGGGCGCGGGCTGGCTACTAGGGGGCGCGGGCTGGCTGCTAGGGGGCGCGGGCTGGCTACTAGGGGGCGCGGGCTGGCTGCTAGGGGGCACGGGCTGGCTGCTAGGGGGCACGGGCTGGCTGCTAGGGGGCGCGGGCTGGCTAGCTAAGGGGGGCCGCGGGCTGGCTGCTAGGGGGCGCGGGCTGGCTACTAGGGGGCGCGGGCTGGCTGCTAGGGGGCACGGGCTGGCTGCTAGGGGGCACGGGCTGGCTGCTAGGGGGCGCGGGGCTGGCTGCTAGGGGCGCGGGCTGGCTACTAGGGGGCGCGGGCTGGCTGCTAGGGGCGCGGGCTGGCTGCTAGGGGGCACGGGGTGGCTGCTAGGGGCACGGGGTGCTGCTAGGGGGCACGGGTGGCTGCTAGGGGGCGTGGGCTGGCTGCTAGGGGCGCGGGCTGGCTGCTAGGGGGCACGGGCTGGCTGCTAGGGGGCACGGGTGGCTGCTAGGGGGCACGGGCTGGCTGCTAGGGGGCACGGGGTGGCTGCTAGGGGGCACGGGGTGGCTGCTAGGGGGCACGGGGTGGCTGCTAGGGGGCGCGGGCTGGCTGCTAGGGGGCACGGGCTGGCTGCTAGGGGGGCTTGTGTTGGCTGTGGCTTGGGGGGTTGTGTACAGAAATTGTCTTTAGTCCATTGGCTTATGAATATTTTCCCCAGACTTAGCTGTGGGGTCTGCGGGTGAGATCCATTGCGTCAGCACCCGGGATAAAATGAAGCCACAGAATGTCTAACGGCCGCCCCGGTGTCTGAATCCAAAAGAAATAAGTGACTTCTTAGAAGAATTTAAGATTTATCGGTAACAACCAGGCACACAGGGGTTAATTCATTACCCGGGAGAAATTAAAAGCAGGCGTTTTATCACATTTATTATATGTTTATACAGCGATCACAAAACTAAATATATAGCAGAGGCGCTTCTTGTTAGAATAATTCTACAAAATTGAAAAGTACACACACACACCTACACAAACACACACCCCTCTACAGATACACACCTACACACACCCCTCTACAGATACACACCTACACATACACACACCCCTCTACAGATACACACCTACACACACACACACACCCTCTACAGATACACACCTACACATACACACACTCCTCTACAGATACACACCTACACATACACCACACCCCTCTACAGATACACACCTACACATACACACACTCCTCTAACAGAATACACACCTACCATACACACACCCTCTACAGATACACACCTACACATACACACACCCCTCTACAGATTACACACCTACACACACACACACCTCTACAGATACACACCTACACATACACACACACCTCTACAGATACACACCTACACATACACACACCCCTCTACAGATACACACCTACACATACACACACCCCTCTACAGATACACACCTACACATACACACACCCTCTACAGATACACACCTACACATACACACACCCCTCTACAGATACACACCTACACATACACCCTTTACAGATACACACCTACACACACCCCTCTACAGATACACACCTACACACACCCTCTACAGATACACCACCCTACACATACACACACTCCTCTACAGATACACACCTACACATACACACACCTCTACAGATACACACCTACACACCCCTCTACAGATACACACCTACACACACCCCTCTACAGATACACACCTACACATACACACACTCCTCTACAGATACACACCTACACATACACACACTCCTCTACAGATACACACCTACACATACACACACCCCTCTACAGTACACACCTACACACCCCCTCTACAGATACACACACTACACACACCCCTCTACAGATACACACACTACACATACACACACTCCTCTACAGATACACACCTACACATACACACACCCCTCTACAGATACACACCTTACACACACACACACCTCTACAGATACACACCTACACACACCCCTCTACAGAACACCCTACACACACACAACCCCTCTACAGATACACACCTACACATACACACACCCCTCTACAGATACACACCTACACATACACACAACTCCTCTACAGATACACACCTACACACACACACACCCCTCTACAGATACACACTACACAACACACACCCCTCTACAGATACACACCTACACATACACACACCCCTCTACAATTACACACCTACACATACACACACCCTCTACAGATACACACCTACACACACACACACCCCTCTACAGATACACACCTACACATACACACACCCCTCTACAGATACACACCTACACACACACACACACCTCTACAGATACACACCTACACATACACACACCCCTCTACAGATACACACCTACACATACACACACTCCTCTACAGATACACACCTACACATACACACACCCCTCTACAGATACACACCTACACTACACACACCCTCTACAGATACACACCTACACACACACACACACCTCTACAGATACACACCTACACATACACGCACACCTCTACAGATACACACCTACACATTACACACACCCCTCTACAGATACACACCTACACATACACACACACCTCTACAGATACACACCTACACATACACACACTCCTCTACAGATACACACCTACACAAACACACACCCCTCTACAGATACACACCTACACACACCCCTCTACAGATACACACCTACACACACCCCTCTACAGATACACACCTACACACACCCCTCTAACAGATACACACCTACACATACACACACTCCTCTACAGATACACACCTACACATACACACACCCTCTACAGATACACACCACACACCCCTCTACAGATACACACTACACACACCCCTACAGATACACACCTACACATACACACACTCCTCTACAGATACACACCTACACATACACACACTCCTCTACAGATACACACCTACACATACACACACCCCTCTACAGATACACACCTACACACCCCTCTACAGATACACACCTACACACACCCCTCTACAGATACACACCTACACATACACACACTCCTCTACAGACACACCTACACATACACACACCCCTCTACAGATACACACCTACACATACACACACCCTCACAGATACACACCTTACAACACCCCCTCTACAGATACACACCTACACACACACACACCCCTCTACAGATACACACCTACACATACACACACCCCTCTACAGATACACACCTACACATACACACACTCCTCTACAGATACACACCTACACACACACACACCCCTCTACAGATACACACCTACACATACACACACCCCTCTACAGATACACACCTACACATACACACACCCCTCTACAGATACACACCTACACATACACACACCCCTCTACAGATACACACCTACACACACACACACCCCTCTACAGATACACACCTACACATACACACACCCCTCTACAGATACACACCTACACACACACACACCCTCTACAGATACACACCTACACATACACACACACCTCTACAGATACACACCTACACATACACACACCCCTCTACAGATACACACCTACACATACACACACACCTCTACAGATACACACCTACACATACACACACTCCTCTACAGATACACACCTACACATACACACACCCCTCTACAGATACACACCTACACATACCCCTCTACAGATACACACCTACACATACACACACACCTCTACAGATACACACCTACACATACACACACCCCTCTACAGATACACACCTACACATACACACACCCCTCTACAGATACACACCTACACATACACACACACCTCTACAGATACACACCTACACATACAACACACTCCTCTACAGATACACACCTACACACCACACACACCCTCTACAGATACACACCTACACATACACACACCCCTCTACAGATACACACCTACACATACACACACTCCTCTACAGATACACACCTACACACACACACACCCCTCTACAGATACACACCTACACATACACACCTACACACACACACACACCTCTACAGATACACACCTACACCTACACACACCCCTCTACAGATACACACCTACACATACACACACCGCTCTACAGATACACACCTACACATACACACACCCCTCTACAGATACACACCTACACACCCCTCTACAGATACACACCTACACACACCCCTCTACAGATACACACCTACACACCCCTCTACAGATACACACCTACACACACCCCTCTACAGATACACACCTACACAAACACACACACCTCTACAGATACACACCTACACACCCCTCTACAGATACACACCTACACACACCCCTCTACAGATACACACCTACACAAACACACACACCTCTACAGATACACACCTACACACACCCCTCTACAGATACACACCTACACATACACACACCCCTCTACAGATACACACCTACACATACACACACCCCTCTACAGATACACACCTACACATACACACACCCCTCTACAGATACACACCTACACATACACACACACCTCTACAGATACACACCTACACACCCCTCTACAGATACACACCTACACACACCCCTCTACAGATACACACCTACACAAACACACACACCTCTACAGATACACACCTACACACACCCCTCTACAGATACACACCTACACATACACACACCCCTCTACAGATACACACCTACACATACACACACCCCTCTACAGATACACACCTACACACACCCCTCTACAGATACACACCTACACATACACACACCCCTCTACAGATACACACCTACACATACACACACCCCTTTACAGATACACACCTACTAAGGACAGAACGACAATAAAACACATTGAAACAATAAAAACCTGAAACAGTGCTTGTGGCGCAATATGTTAATGTCTGTTTAAATATAAGTGATGAGACATGTATACAGACACTTAAAGGTGGCTCCTGCGTATTAACAGAAGCCATACAAACCACAACTGTGTACAGAAAAGAATTGTGCGTCCAAGCATGTGGATAGAAGATATATTTACTGGATTATTTATAGAAAGTGGAATAAAACATGCGGCGCTTCTATCGGTCAGATTGTTTTATTCCACTTTATATTTACTGGATTATTTATACACAGGCTTCTTTTATGTAAACGCGGAAATGGTTTTATTGTGTCACCCTTTATAAACCTGCGCAGATTTTTGCATTCGCAGGATTGATGATTTATGTGGAGGCTGTAACGTTTAGGCTAGGGTCAGACGAACGCATTTTTCGCGTTGTCTGTGAAAAAGTGCGTTTGAACGAATGGACGCATTTTTTCCCCGGAATACGCGATAGCGGTCATACGATGCGCCTTTTCGTCCGTGATTTTGTACGGATCATCAATAAAACACTTTTTGCGTCTGGACGTTATGTCGGCCGGACATTAGCAGCGTCTGACGTCTCCTAATCACGCAAACACGCCGCTAGCAGACGCAGCGCACTCTGTACGACCGTACTAGCGGTATCACGTTCTCAAAAAAATGCATTTGTTTGCCGCTTGCGTTGCGCGGACGAACTTTCGTGCGGCCGTACTTCGTGTGTTCCCCGGCATTGGACGTCATTTGCTGCTAGCACGGCCGTGATTTCGTGCGTCTAAACGCACGTTAAAACTGCTTTCGTCTGACCCTAGCCTTAGGTTTACAGTTGCGCTTCGTTTAGTTTCTGTTGAAATACGCAGAGAGGACTTTTTAGAAATTAAATGTAGGTTATATTTTGAACGAGACACATTAACATTTTTGCCACAAGGACTGTAAGGTTTTTATTTATACAGAGCTCGGCTGTTTTTCCCGGTTTTTATCGGGAGCAGCTCCGGCATCTTGGAACCAGTGAAAGACTTCGATCTAATGGAAACATATTCTAGAATAATATTTACATCCCGGAAATAATAACACTGAAACAAGGTGTGAATGAGCCGCAGGATCCGGCAGGTCCCGGTGATGCATGAAATATTCCACGTTACGTGGCTCGATGGATAATAATCCCCGTGATGACAACCTTCATCATATTCCGGATATTGACCGGGGGGGGGGGTCTCTAGCAGTCACTTCCCAATCTGTAACAGCACGCAGGACGTGGCGAGTGTTTCATTGTGTTTATCAGTCGTGATACCTCCACTAACTACCCAGAGCTGACACTAGGAGGCGCTCACATCACACAAGCCGGCAGCTCATCCCTGGCACATCTCTGCAACCCGCCAGCCTCGAAATACCCCGATCAGACACCCTTCCAAAAAATAACCCCTCAACAGCTCAGAGTGTGGTGAAACCGCCTTAGTATTTTCACCATCAGGTCTGAGCGGAGCCCAACCTCACCTCTCCCAGTCCCTTGAATTCAGCCAGGGATACCGGACACTGCATGAGGCCTCTTACAATAACATTTATAAAGCACCAACAGATTCCAGAGCGCTGTACAATCAGTAGGACAAAACCAACCAGATTGACAAAACAAACAGGTTAGACACACTGAGAACAATGGGAAAGGAAGACCCTGCTCAAGAGCTTACAATCTAACGTACTCCCTTGTGTGTCATATGGATTATACGTTACATAACAGTGTGTATATGATGCGATCCGCCCCAAACTGAACCCAGTGCCCTCTCACCACATCACCCAAAGGGCAGCATCTAGGGGCAGATACAGTGTAACCCCACAGACAGCATCTAGGGGCAGATACAATGTAACCCCACAGACAGCATCTAGGGGCAGATACAATGTAACCCCACAGACAGCATCTAGGGGCAGATACAGTGTAACCCCACAGACAGCATCCAGGGGCAGATACAGTGTAACCCACAGACAGCATCTAGGGGCAGATACAGTGTAACCCCACAGACAGCATCAGGGGCAGATACAGTGTAACCCCACAGACAGCATCCAGGGGCAGATACAGTAACCCCACAGACAGCATCCAGGGGCAGATACAGTGTAACCCCACAGACAGCATCCAGGGGCAGATACAATGTAACCCCACAGACAGCATCCAGGGGCAGATACAATGTAACCCCACAGACAGCATCCAGGGGCAGATACAATGTAACCCCACAGACAGCATCTAGGGGCAGATACAATGTAACCCACAGACAGCATCTAGGGGCAGATACAGTGTAACCCCACAGACAGCATCCAGGGGCAGATACAGTGTAACCCCACAGACAGCATCTAGGGGCAGATACAGTGTAACCCCACAGACAGCATCCAGGGGCAGATACAGTGTAACCCACAGACAGCATCTAGGGGCAGATACAATGTAACCCACAGACAGCATCCAGGGGCAGATACAATGTAACCCCACAGACAGCATCCAGGGGCAGATACAATGTAACCCCACAGACAGCATCTAGGGGCAGATACAGATGTAACCCACAGACAGCATCTAGGGGCAGATACAATGTAACCTCACAGACAGCATCTAGGGGCAGATACAATGTAACCTCACAGACAGCATCTAGGGGCAGATACAATGTAACCCCACAGACAGCATCTAGGGGCAGATACAGTGTAACCCCACAGACAGCATCTAGGGGCAGATACAGTGTAACCCCACAGACAGCATCCAGGGGCAGATACAGTGTAACCCCACAGACAGCATCCAGGGGCAGATACAGTGTAACCCCACAGACAGCATCTAGGGGCAGATACAGTGTAACCCCACAGACAGCATCTAGGGGCAGATACAATGTAACCTCACAGACAGCATCCAGGGGCAGATACAGTGTAACCCCACAGACAGCATCTAGGGGCAGATACAGTGTAACCCCACAGACAGCATCCAGGGGCAGATACAGTGTAACCCCACAGACAGCATCCAGGGGCAGATACAATGTAACCCCACAGACAGCATCCAGGGGCAGATACAGTGTAACCCCACAGACAGCATCTAGGGGCAGATACAGTGTAACCCCACAGACAGCATCCAGGGGCAGATACAATGTAACCCCACAGACAGCATCCAGGGGCAGATACAGTGTAACCCCACAGACAGCATCCAGGGGCAGATACAATGTAACCCCACAGACAGCATCCAGGGGCAGATACAGTGTAACCCCACAGACAGCATCTAGGGGCAGATACAATGTAACCCCACAGACAGCATCCAGGGGCAGATACAGTGTAACCCCACAGACAGCATCCAGGGGCAGATACAGTGTAACCCCACAGACAGCATCCAGGGGCAGATACAATGTAACCCCACAGACAGCATCCAGGGGCAGATACAGTGTAACCCCACAGACAGCATCCAGGGGCAGATACATGTAACCCCACAGACAGCATCCAGGGGCAGATACAGTGTAACCCCACAGACAGCATCCAGGGGCAGATACAATGTAACCCACAGACAGCATCTAGGGGCAGATACAGTGTAACCCCACAGACAGCATCCAGGGGCAGATACAGTGTAACCCCACAGACAGCATCTAGGGGCAGATACAGTGTAACCCCACAGACAGCATCCAGGGGCAGATACAATGTAACCCCACAGACAGCATCTAGGGGCAGATACAGTGTAACCCCACAGACAGCATCCAGGGGCAGATACAGTGTAACCCCACAGACAGCATCCAGGGGCAGATACAGTGTAACCCCACAGACAGCATCTAGGGGCAGATACAGTGTAACCCCACAGACAGCATCCAGGGGCAGATACAGTGTAACCTCACAGACAGCATCTAGGGGCAGATACAGTGTAACCCCACAGACAGAATCTAGGGGCAGATACAGTGTAACCCCACAGACAGCATCCAGGGGCAGATACAATGTAACCCCACAGACAGCATCCAGGGGCAGATACAGTGTAACCCCACAGACAGCATCCAGGGGCAGATACAATGTAACCCACAGACAGCATCCAGGGGCAGATACAATGTAACCCCACAGACAGCATCTAGGGGCAGATACAATGTAACCCCACAGACAGCATCCAGGGGCAGATACAATGTAACCCCACAGACAGCATCCAGGGGCAGATACAGTGTAACCCCACAGACAGCATCTAGGGGCAGATACAATGTAACCCCACAGACAGCATCCAGGGGCAGATACAGTTAACCCCACAGACAGCATCCAGGGGCAGATACAGTGTAACCCCACAGACAGCATCCAGGGGCAGATACAGTGTAACCCACAGACAGCATCTAGGGGCAGATACAGTGTAACCCCACAGACAGCATCCAGGGGCAGATACAATGTAACCCCACAGACAGCATCCAGGGGCAGATACAGTGTAACCCCACAGACAGCATCTCCAGGCAGAATACAGTGTAACCCCACAGACAGCATCCAGGGGCAGATACAGTGTAACCCCACAGACAGCATCTAGGGGCAGATACAGTGTAACCCCACAGACAGCATCTAGGGGCAGATACAGTGTAACCCACAGACAGCATCTAGGGGCAGATACAGTGTAACCCCACAGACAGCATCCAGGGGCAGATACAGTGTAACCCCACAGACAGCATCCAGGGGCAGATACAATGTAACCCCACAGACAGCATCTAGGGGCAGATACAGTGTAACCCCACAGACAGCATCCAGGGCAGATACAATGTAACCCCACAGACAGCATCCAGGGGCAGATACAATGTAACCCCACAGACAGCATCCAGGGGCAGATACAATGTAACCCCACAGACAGCATCCAGGGGCAGATACAGTGTAACCCCACAGACAGCATCCAGGGCAGATACAGTGTAACCCCACAGACAGCATCTAGGGGCAGATACAATGTAACCCCACAGACAGCATCCAGGGGCAGATACAATGTAACCCCACAGACAGCATCCAGGGGCAGATACAGTGTAACCCACAGACAGCATCCAGGGGCAGATACAATGTAACCCCACAGACAGCATCTAGGGGCAGATACAATGTACCCCACAGACAGCATCTAGGGGCAGATACAATGTAACCCCACAGACAGCATCTAGGGGCAGATACAGTGTAACCCACAGACAGCATCCAGGGCAGATACAATGTAACCCCACAGACAGCATCTAGGGGCAGATACAGTGTAACCCCACAGACAGCATCCAGGGGCAGATACAATGTAACCCCACAGACAGCATCCAGGGGCAGATACAGTGTAACCCCACAGACAGCATCCAGGGCAGATACAATGTAACCCCACAGACAGCATCCAGGGGCAGATACAATGTAACCCCACAGACAGCATCAGGGGCAGATACAATGTACCCCACAGACAGCATCCAGGGGCAGATACAGTGTAACCCCACAGACAGCATCCAGGGGCAGATACAGTGTAACCCCACAGACAGCATCCAGGGCAGAGATACAGTGTAACCCACAGACAGCATCTAGGGGCAGATACAATGTAACCCCACAGACAGCATCCAGGGGCAGATACAGTGTAACCCCACAGACAGCATCTAGGGGCAGATACAATGTAACCCCACAGACAGCATCTAGGGGCAGATACAATGTAACCCACAGACAGCATCCAGGGGCAGATACAATGTAACCCCACAGACAGCATCCAGGGGCAGATACAGTGTAACCCACAGACAGCATCCAGGGGCAGATACAGTGTAACCCCACAGACAGCATCCAGGGGCAGATACAATGTAACCCCACAGACAGCATCCAGGGGCAGATACAGTGTAACCCCACAGACAGCATCCAGGGGCAGATACAATGTAACCCCACAGACAGCATCTAGGGGCAGATACAGTGTAACCCCACAGACAGCATCTAGGGGCAGATACAATGTAACCCCACAGACAGCATCTAGGGGCAGATACAGTGTAACCCCACAGACAGCATCTAGGGGCAGATACAGTGTAACCCCACAGACAGCATCTAGGGGCAGATACAGTGTAACCCCACAGACAGCATCCAGGGGCAGATACAGTGTAACCCCACAGACAGCATCCAGGGGCAGATACAATGTAACCCCACAGACAGCATCCAGGGCAGATACAGTGTAACCCCACAGACAGCATCCAGGGCAGATACAATGTAACCCACAGACAGCATCTAGGGGCAGATACAATGTAACCCCACAGACAGCATCCAGGGCAGATACAGTGTAACCCCACAGACAGCATCTAGGGGCAGATACAGTGTAACCCCACAGACAGCATCTAGGGGCAGATACAATGTAACCCCACAGACAGCATCCAGGGCAGATACAGTGTAACCCCACAGACAGCATCCAGGGGCAGATACAGTGTAACCCCACAGACAGCATCCAGGGGCAGATACAGTGTAACCCCACAGACAGCATCCAGGGGCAGATACAATGTAACCCCACAGACAGCATCCAGGGCAGATACAGTGTAACCCCACAGACAGCATCTAGGGGCAGATACAATGTAACCCACAGACAGCATCCAGGGGCAGATACAGTGTAACCCCACAGACAGCATCCAGGGGCAAATACAATGTAACCCCACAGACAGCATCCAGGGGCAGATACAGTGTAACCCCACAGACAGCATCTAGGGGCAGATACAATGTAACCCACAGACAGCATCCAGGGCAGATACAGTGTAACCCCACAGACAGCATCCAGGGGCAGATACAATGTAACCCACAGACAGCATCCAGGGGCAGATACAATGTAACCCCACAGACAGCATCCAGGGGCAGATACAATGTAACCCCACAGACAGCATCCAGGGGCAGATACAGTGTAACCCCACAGACAGCATCCAGGGGCAGATACAGTGTAACCCCACAGACAGCATCCAGGGGCAGATACAATGTAACCCCACAGACAGCATCTAGGGGCAGATACAATGTAACCCCACAGACAGCATCAGGGGCAGATACAATGTAACCCACAGACAGCATCCAGCAGGCCACAGTGTAACCCCACAGACAGCATCCAGGGGCAGATACAATGTAACCCCACAGACAGCATCCAGGGGCAGATACAATGTAACCCCACAGACAGCATCTAGGGGCAGATACAATGTAACCCCACAGACAGCATCTAGGGGCAGATACAGTGTAACCCCACAGACAGCATCCAGGGGCAGATACAATGTAACCCCACAGACAGCATCTAGGGGCAGATACAGTGTAACCCCACAGACAGCATCCAGGGGCAGATACAGTGTAACCCCACAGACAGCATCTAGGGGCAGATACAGTGTAACCCCACAGACAGCATCAGGGGCAGATACAATGTAACCCACAGACAGCATCCAGGGGCAGATACAATGTAACCCCACAGACAGCATCCAGGGGCAGATACAATGTAACCCCACAGACAGCATCCAGGGGCAGATACAGTGTAACCCCACAGACAGCATCCAGGGGCAGATACAGTGTAACCCCACAGACAGCATCCAGGGGCAGATACAGTGTAACCCCACAGACAGCATCTAGGGGCAGATACAATGTAACCCCACAGACAGCATCCAGGGGCAGATACAGTGTAACCCCACAGACAGCATCTAGGGGCAGATACAATGTAACCCCACAGACAGCATCTAGGGGCAGATACAATGTAACCTCACAGACAGCATCCAGGGGCAGATACAATGTAACCCCACAGACAGCATCAGGGGCAGATACAGTGTAACCCCACAGACAGCATCCAGGGGCAGATACAGTGTAACCCCACAGACAGCATCCAGGGGCAGATACAATGTAACCCACAGACAGCATCCAGGGGCAGATACAGTGTAACCCCACAGACAGCATCCAGGGGCAGATACAGTGTAACCCCACAGACAGCATCTAGGGGCAGATACAGTGTAACCCCACAGACAGCATCTAGGGGCAGATACAAGTGTAACCTCACAGACAGCATCCAGGGGCAGATACAGTGTATAACCCCACAGACAGAATCTAGGGGCAGATACAATGTAACCTCACAGACAGCATCCAGGGGCAGATACAATGTAACCTCACAGACAGCATCCAGGGCAGATACAATGTAACCTCACAGACAGCATCAGGGGCAGATACAGTGTAACCCCACAGACAGAATCTAGGGGCAGATACAGTGTACCCCACAGACAGCATCCAGGGGCAGATACAGTGTAACCCCACAGACAGCATCCAGGGGCAGATACAGTGTAACCCCACAGACAGCATCCAGGGGCAGATACAATGTAACCCCACAGACAGCATCAGGGACAGATACAGTGTAACCCCACAGACAGCATCCAGGGGCAGATACAATGTAACCCCACAGACAGCATCCAGGGGCAGATACAGTGTAACCCCACAGACAGCATCAGGGGCAGATACAGTGTAACCCCACAGACAGCATCCAGGGGAGATACAATGTAACCACACAGACAGCATCCAGGGCAGATACAGTGTAACCCCACAGACAGCATCCAGGGGCAGATACAATGTAACCCCACAGACAGCATCCAGGGGCAGATACAATGTAACCCCACAGACAGCATCCAGGGCAGATACAAGTGTAACCCCACAGACAGAATCTAGGGGCAGATACAGTGTAACCCCACAGACAGAATCTAGGGGCAGATACAGTGTAACCCCACAGACAGAATCTAGGGGCAGATACAGTGTAACCCCACAGACAGCATCTAGGGGCAGATACAGTGTAACCCCACAGACAGAATCTGGGCAGATACATGTAACCCCACAGACAGAATCTAGGGGCAGATACAGTGTAACCCCACAGACAGATCTAGGGGCAGATACAGTGTAACCCCACAGACAGAATCTAGGGGCAGATACAGTGTAACCCCACAGAC
The DNA here is from genome assembly GCA_009667805.1 of Leptobrachium leishanense. Lineage (NCBI taxonomy): Eukaryota > Metazoa > Chordata > Amphibia > Anura > Megophryidae > Leptobrachium > Leptobrachium leishanense. Next base: position 31,379 of record RXON01000807.1, on the reverse strand, counting down.
AGCATCTAGGGGCAGATACAGTGTAACCCCACAGACAGCATCTAGGGGCAGATACAGTGTAACCCCACAGACAGAATCTAGGGGCAGATACAGTGTAACCCCACAGACAGAATCTAGGGGCAGATACAATGTAACCCCACAGACAGAATCTAGGGGCAGATACAGTGTAACCCCACAGACAGCATCTAGGGGCAGATACAATGTAACCCCACAGACAGCATCTAGGGGCAGATACAATGTAACCCCACAGACAGAATCTAGGGGCAGATACAATGTAACCCCACAGACAGCATCCAGGGGCAGATACAATGTAACCCCACAGACAGCATTCCAGGGGCAGATACAGTGTAACCCCACAGACAGCATCCAGGGGCAGATACAATGTAACCCCACAGGACAGCATCCAGGGGCAGATACAGTGTAACCCCACAGACAGCATCCAGGGGCAGATACAGTGTAACCTCACAGACCAGCATCCAGGGGCAGATACAATGTAACCCCACAGACAGAATCTGGGCAGATACAGTGTAACCCCAGACAGATCCAGGCCAGGGCAGATACAATGTAACCCCACAGACAGCATCCAGGGGCAGATACAATGTAACCCACAGACAGCATCCAGGGCAGATACAGTGTAACCACAAGACAGCATCCAGGGGCAGATACAGTGTAACCTCACAGACAGCATCTAGGGGCAGATACAGTGTAACCCCACAGACAAGCATCTAGGGGCAGATACAGTGTAACCCCACAGACAGCATCCAGGGCAGATACAAGTGTAACCCCACAGACAGCATCCAGGGGCAGATACAGTGTAACCCCACAGACAGCATCCAGGGGCAGATACAATGTAACCCCACAGACAGCATCCAGGGGCAGATACAGTGTAACCCCACAGACAGCATCCAGGGGCAGATACAGTGTAACCCCACAGACAGCATCCAGGGGCAGATACAATGTAACCCCACAGACAGCATCCAGGGGCAGATACAGTGTAACCCACAGACAGCATCCAGGGGCAGATACAATGTAACCCCACAGACAGCATCCAGGGGCAGATACAGTGTAACCCCACAGACAGCATCCAGGGGCAGATACAATGTAACCCCACAGACAGCATCCAGGGGCAGATACAGTGTAACCCCACAGACAGCATCTAGGGGCAGATACAGTGTAACCCCACAGACAGCATCTAGGGGCAGATACAATGTAACCCCACAGACAGCATCCAGGGGCAGATACAGTGTAACCCCACAGACAGCATCCAGGGGCAGATACAATGTAACCCCACAGACAGCATCCAGGGGCAGACACAGTGTAACCCCACAGACAGCATCTAGGGGCAGATACAATGTAACCCCAGACAGCATCCAGGGGCAGATACAGTGTAACCCCACAGACAGCATCCAGGGGCAGATACAGTGTAACCCCACAGACAGCATCTAGGGGCAGATACAATGTAACCCCACAGACAGCATCCAGGGGCAGATACAATGTAACCCCACAGACAGCATCCAGGGGCAGATACAATGTAACCCCACAGACAGCATCCAGGGGCAGATACAGTGTAACCCCACAGACAGCATCCAGGGGCAGATACAGTAACCCCACAGACAGCATCCAGGGGCAGATACAGTGTAACCCCACAGACAGCATCCAGGGGCAGATACAATGTAACCCCACAGACAGCATCCAGGGGCAGATACAATGTAACCCGACAGACAGCATCCAGGGGCAGATACAGTGTAACCCCACAGACAGCATCCAGGGGCAGATACAGTGTAACCCCACAGACAGCATCCAGGGGCAGATACAGTGTAACCCCACAGACAGCATCCAGGGGCAGATACAGTGTAACCCCACAGACAGCATCCAGGGGCAGATACAGTGTAACCCCACAGACAGCATCCAGGGGCAGATACAATGTAACCCCACAGACAGCATCCAGGGGCAGATACAATGTAACCCGACAGACAGCATCCAGGGGCAGATACAGTGTAACCATGTAGAAATACAAATAGCCGCAGCACCCCCTTAATGTTTAACATACACTATGTTGCGAAAAGTATTCGCTCACCTATCCAAATAATCAGAATCAGTTGTTCCAATCACTTCCATGGCCACAGGTTTATAAAATCAAGCACCTAGGCACACAGACTGTTTTTACAAACATTTGTGAAAGAATGGGTCGCTCTCAGGAGCTCAGTGAATTCCAGCGTGGAGCTGTGATAGGATGCCACCTGTGCAACAAATCCAGTCGTGAAATTTCCTCGCTCCTAAATATTCCACAGTCACCTGTCAGCTGTATTATAAGAACGTGGAAGTGTTTGGGAACGACAGCAACTCAGCCACGAAGTGGTAGGCCACGTAAACTGACGGAGCGGGGTCAGCGGATGCTGAGGCGCATAGTGCGAAGAGGTCGCCAACTTTCTGCAGAGTCAATCGCTACAGACCTCCAAACTTCATGTGGCCTTCAGATTAGCTCAAGAACAGCACGCAGAGAGCTTCATGGAATGGGTTTCCATGGCCGAGCAGCTGCATCCAAGCCATACATCACCAAGTGCAATGCAAAGCGTCGGATGCAGTGGTGTAAAGCACGCCGCCACTGGACTCTAGAGCAGTGGAGACGCGTTCTCTGGAGTGATGAATCGCGCTTCTCCATCTGGCAATCTGATGGACGAGTCTGGGTTTGGCAGTTGCCAGGAGAACGGTATTTGTCTGACTGCATTGTGCCAAGTGTAAAGTTTGGTGGAGGGGGGTTATGGTGTGGGGTTGTTTTTCAGGAGCTGGGCTTGGTCTCTTCGTTCCAGTGAAAGGAACTCTGAATGCTTCAGCATACCAAGACATTTTGGACCATTCCATCCTCCCAACTTTGTGGGAACAGTTTGGAGTTGGCCCCTTCCTCTTCCAACATGACTGTGCACCAGTGCACAAAGCAAGGTCCATAAGGACATGGATGACAGAGTCTGGTGTGGATGAACTTGACTGGCCTGCACAGAGTCCTGACCTCAACCCGATAGAACACCTTTGGGATGAATTAGAGCAGAGACTGAGAGCCAGGCCTTCTCGTCCAACATCAGTGTGTGACCTCACAAATGTGCTTCTGGAAGAATGGTCACAAATTCCCATAAACACACTCCTAAACCTTGTGGACAGCCTTCCCAGAAGAGATGAAGCTGTTATAGCAGCAAAGGGTGGAGCGACGTCATATTGAACCCTATGGATTAGGAATGGGATGTCACTTAAGTTCATATGCGAGTCAAGGCAGGTGAGTGAATACTTTTGGCAATATAGTGTATATGTTGTCCCCGATACTCCTGCACCCCACGTATTCTTTGTTCTGCGCAGGCTGTGGAGCGAGTCACCCGTGGTGACCCGTTTGTGGCCTTGGCGAGATGTAAGTGAGTAACGGGAGCTTAACAGATCTCTCCACTAACAGGATAACCGTGTTAACAAGATCACCGGCCTAAGAAGATAAATCTATTTTAAAAAGCACGCACATGCGATATGAGCTGCGCCCGCCTGTTTCTGCAGACACATATACTGATTATTTATTGAGATTCTAAGAAAACAAACACATATTCGTGTGCTTTCTGAACGGCGTCAAGTGACATGTTCCTCTTCCACATGGGACGGTGACTGGAGTTAGGACTTCATTGACTTTCAGAATCTCTGACCCTTACGGATTCCTTGTACAGAGACGCCAGGACGAGCTGAGGAAGAAGTTGTCACCTGTCATTCCTTCCCACCAGGTCATCATACAAGTCACCTTAACCCCTTAAGGACCAGTGACATAACTGTTCCCTCATAAATGCATTGACTTTAAAGACCCTGTGTCCTTAAGGGGTTAAAGTCACCGGGGGGACATCATACCGTAATCCGAGGGATTCTAGGTCTCTCCAGAGCCCCCAGGCCTATGAGGATCTGGGCCAAATTATTTATTTTTCATTCAATTGGTTTGGAATCTAATGAACAAAAGAAATAGGTCAGGGAATTCCAGAAACTAGCGTCAACCTGCCGAGTGCCCGACATGACCCCACCACGGACTAACGGCACAATCCAGCCACGGACCAACGGCGCAATCCCGCCGTGTACTAACGGCGCAATCCCGCCGTGTACTAACGGCGCAATCCCGCCGTGTACTATTGGCGCAATCCCGCCGTGTACTAACGGCACAATCCCGCCGTGTACTAACGGCACAATCCCGCCGCGGAATAACGGCACAATCCCGCCGTGTACTAACGGCACAATCCCGCCGCGGAATAACGGCACAATCCCGCCGCGGACTAACGGCACAATCCTGCCACGGACTAACGGCACAATCCTGCCACGGACTAACGGCACAATCCAGCCACGGACTAACGGCACAATCCCGCCACGGAATAACGGCACAATCCCGCCACGGACTAACGGCACAATCCCGCCACGGACTAACGGCACAATCCCGCCACGGACTAATGGCACAATCCCACCACGGACTAACGGCACAATCCCGCCACGGACTAATGGCACAATCCCGCCACGGACTAACGGCACATTCCCTCCATGGACTAACGGCACAATCCCTCCACGGACTAAAGGGCTGGACTGGAACAAAAAAAATTGGCCCCGGACGTCATCTATGAGAGCGGCTCACTCCGATCATGCAAACACGCAGGGTCGCATTAAGATCTCTATGGGCGGAGCTAAAGATTTTGTTTGGATCTTTGGCATTTGATGAAAATATTTTAAATTTCGTGCAATTTCGGTGCTTTTCCATGCATTTCGTCGCTCTTCAGTGATTCCATTTTGCAAAAAATACAGTAAATTCACCGTGTTTTGCCACAAATGGAGTCTCTGAAGCAGTTATCAAACGGAGAAAACTGCCAAGTTGTTATTCTGTCTCTATTGTACAGCGCTACAGAACATGTTGACGCATTATAAATACTTGTAACTGTATTAGTCTGCAGAATCGCTTTTAAATGGGCATAAATTGCAAACAAATAATGCCTGTAAATCAGAGGAATAGTAAAAACACACCAAAACACAGCAAAGGGAGGGAAAAGGCCTGGTGTAGAAGGTAGGACTAAACCTCGTTACATAGAAACCAGAAAAAGGTAGCAAACACCTAACGCAGTTGGAATAAGCCGCTACACCAGATCTGCAAAATTATTCAAAAATGTATAAAAGCAACAACTTTATTTGACAGACAATAGAAAAATAATAAATGAAAATGAAAGGTCCATTAGAGCGAAGGAATGACCTTATGTGACCTCCTCCGTGTGCAGGAGCCTGGAAAAAAAAAGTGTGACTCAGCTCCGATATAAAGATCACACAACCCCAGGGCCGGCCCAAAACATTGTGCTGCCTGGAGCGAAGGATGAAATGCTGCCCCCCCAAACAAACCACGCAGCGTGTATGAGCGTATCACAGTGCGCCACAGCAATAAAATTCAAACACTCATACACACATTAGAATTTTCTTGCTGTGGAGCTCTGTGATACAGTAATGTGAGGTGTATATACAGTCAGGTGCAGAAATATTGGGACATGGACACAATTGTAACATCTTTGGCTCTATACACCACCACAATGGAGTTGGAATGAAACAAACACAATGTGCTTTAACTGCAGACTGTCAGCTTTAATTTGAGGGTATGTACATCCAACTCAGGTGAACGCTGTAGGACTTACAGCAGTTTGCAGATGTGCCCCCACTTGTTAAGGGACCAAAAGTAATGGGACAGAATAATAATCATAAATCAAACTTTCCCTTCTTAATACTTGGTTACAAATCCTTTGCAGTCAATCACAGCCTGAAGTCTGGAACGCATAGACATCACCAGACGCTGGGTTTCATCCCTGGTGATGCTCTGCCAGGCCTCTACTGCAACTGTCTTCAGTTCCTGCTTGTTCTTGGGGCATTTTCCCTTCAGTTTTGTCTTCAGCAAGTGAAATGCAGCTCAATGGGATTCAGGTCAGGTGATTGACTTGGCCATTGCATAACATTCCACTTCTGTCCCTTCAAAAACTCTTTGCTTGCTTTTGCAATATGCTTTGGGTCATTGTCCATCTGCACTGTGAAGCGCCGTCCAATGAGTTCTGCAGCATTTGGCTGAATGTGAGCAGATAATATTGCCCCAAACACTTCAGAATTCATCCTGCTGCTTTTATCAGCGTCACATCATCAATAAATACAAGAGAACCAGTTCCATTGGCAGCCATACATGCCCACGCCATGACCCTACCACCACCATGCTTCACTGATGAGGTGGTATGCTTAAGATCATGAGCAGTTCCTTTCCTTCTCCATACTCTTCTCTTCCCATCACTCTGGTACAAGTTGATCTTGGTCTCATCTGTCCATAGAATCTTGTTCCAGAACTGTGAAGGCTTTGTTAGGTGTTGTTTGGCAAACTCTAATCTGGCCTTCATGTTTTTGAGGCTCATCAATGGTTTACATCTTGTGGTGAACCCTCTATATTCACTCTGGTGAAGTCTTCTCTTGATTGTTGACTTTGACACACATACACCTACCTCCTGGAGAGTGTTCTTGATCTGGCCAACTGTTGTGAAGGGTGTTTTCTTCACCAGGGAAATTCTTCGGTCATCCACCACAGTTGTTTTCCGTGGTCTCCCGGGTCTTTTGGTGTTGCTGAGCTCACCGGTGCGTTCCTTCTTTTTGAGAATGTTCCAAACAGTTGTTTTGGCCACGCCTAATGTTCTTGCTATCTCTCTGATGGGTTTGTTTTGTTTCTTCAGCCTAATGATGGCTTGCTTCACTGATAGTGACAGCTCTTTGGATCTCATCTTGAGAGTTGACAACAACAGATTCCAAATGCAAATAGCACACTTGAAATGAACTCTGGGCCTTTTATCTGCACATTGTAGTTGGGGTACTGAGTGAATATCACACACCTGGCCATGGAACAGCTGAGAAGCCAATTGTCCCATTACTTTTGGTCCCTTAACAAGTGGGGGCACATCTGCAAACTGCTGTAAGTCCTACACCGTTCACCTGAGTTGGATGTACATACCCTCAAATTAAAGCTGACAGTCTGCAGTTAAAGCACATTGTGTTTGTTTCATTCCAACTCCATTGTGGTGGTGTATAGAGCCAAAGATGTTTGACCCAATTCTATGTCCCAATATTTCTGGACCTGACTGTAACTGAGCCCAGTGTCACATACCAAGCAGTGCCCAGCGTCGCATACCCAGCAGTGCCCAGTGTCACATACCCAGCAGTGCCCACACATGGGTATATTTGCCCCCAGGCTCACACATGGATATATTTGCCCCCAGGCTCACACATGGATATATTTGCCCCCCCGGCTCACACATGGATATATTTGCCCCCCCCCCGGCTCACACATGGATATATTTGCCCCCCCGGCTCACACATGTATATATTTGCCCCCAGGCTCACCTCTGCCAGGCTCAGAGGGGCGGATCGTGCGGCCGCCGCGTTACGTATCTGCCACTCGCCTGGGATCCACCCTCCAGCCTGCCGCGTCGCAGAGTTCACGTGATCTTGATCGCAGCAAGCTGGAGGATGGATCTCAGGCGAGCGGCAGATACTCATGCAGGCTGCCACTGAGCCGCTCGTTGAAGGAAGGAACGCGGCAGCCGCACGATCTGCCGTCGCCGCCGTTAAAAAAAAATAGTGCAGAGCGCAGCAGCGGCGCCGGTGGCTGAAATTTGCCACCCCCGAATTTCTGCCGCCTGGCACCGCTGCTCCGCTCTGCACCATTGTCGGGCCGGCCCTGCACAACCCTTATAGATACGTATATATGATCTAAAAGGGTCAGGTAGCCACAGCGCCAGTAATGCAGAGTATTGGAGCTAATTGCAAAAAATAAAAAAATAGTATGACCATCTCTTGCCCTAAATCCATACAGATTTCTGCACTGTCCCAAAGGTGAAAAAATAGGTGCAATGGAGACAGTATTCTAGCAGTAAACTAACAATGGAAGAGACAGGGTATGAAAGGGAGCACAAAGTCAAAAAGCCGTCTCTGACTCCTGCTCTTCCCGCGTGCCACAGCAGCAGCTAGCCTGACATCACCAACCGCGTGCCCCAACCACGCGAAGCGTGGGGCCGGCCCTGCATGAAACTCAAATGACAGGTCAGTGCCGTCAAGGAGGTGTCAGGAACAGAAATTTCATCCATCCTGGTACCTGACTCGAAGTCATCGCGGAAGCCAGCTGCGGACCATATAAGGGCCGTTCACGGACACCAGTGTCCATGAACGCACACCTTGCCTACCCCTACTCTCCGGCTCCAGTCACAGCAGCTCCTGTGGGCCAGCCGGCTGCCTGACTGAACATCGGACAGGGAATAAACAGAATGAGAGAGCAAGAGGGAAGGGTGTGACCGCAAGATAAACCTGGCTTAATTAGATGCTTAGGGAATGCATCCAGCCATGGGAAACTCTGGGATGGAGACAGACTAGCAATAGGAAAGAAGAAAAGGTGGCCTGGACTAAATTGCAAGGTGGAAAAAACAGGTCTACCAGCGGACTCCAGGGCTGGGGGCATTACAGGGACGATCCCGCCGTGGACTAACGGGACGATCCCGCCGTGGACTAAAGGGACGAACCCATCGTCAATTAACGGGACGAACCCACCATGGACTAAAGGGACGAACCCGTCATGGATTAACGGGACGAACCCGTCATGGATTAACGGGACGAACCCGTCATGGATTAACGGGACGAACCCGTCATGGATTAACGGGACGAACCCGTCATGGATTAACGGGATGAACCCGTCATGGATTAACGGGACGAACCCGTCATGGATTAACGGGACGAACCCGTCATGGACTAAAGGGACGAACCCATCATGGATTAACAGGACGAACCCGTCATGGATTAACGGGACGAACCCGCCATGGACTAAAGGGACGAACCCATCATGGATTAACAGGACGAACCCGCCATGGACTAACGGGACGAACCCGTCATGGATTAACGGGACGAACCGTTCATGGATTAACGGGATGAACCCGTCATGGATTAACGGGACGAACCCGCCAGGGATTAACGGGACGAACCCGCCAGGAATTAACGGGACGAACCATTCATGGATTAACGGGACGAACCTGTCATGGATTAACGGGAGTTTACTCCCAGTGCAGGAATATATTTTAATGATATAGCTTGGGTGGGTCACAGGACTGGTCTGAAAGCGAGGGTTTGAGTTCAATACGGTGAATTCATGTTTCTGTCAGTACACGATAAAGTTGAAAACACCTTTATATATCAGCGTGAAATGATAAAGCTCTGGAAGGGATTATAAATAAAGTAGATTATTTTGGGGCCGCACCTGGCATTGCGGACACTTAGTTACCGGTACAGCCGTCTGTCCAGCCTGGGTACAATATCGACTTTCTGTGCCGTCCGCTGGCTTTGTCTGAGAAGTGAAATCTGCAGGTTCCTGAAGTTTAACACCTGATTCTTCTAAAACGTCACGGTGATTTAGCGCTCCCTCAATTGGATCCGTCGCGGCATGAAGACCTAATCCCTGGCTAATCCGCCAAACTTCCTTTTCATCACAAGGTGAGTTTCAGGGATAATGTGTTTATGGAGACACCGCTGCCGACACGGCTGCACCAGATGTTTCAGCCATTGGCCGCGGAATTAATTAGACATGCCAGGGATTGTTCCTCCCTGGATCCAATGACTGAATGGCCGCGCCTGCCACCTATTGTCTAGGTTTCCTTTCAGCGCCATGAAATTGGGGGAGATAGTTTGTTTTCAGCGGCCGTGAATAGAGGAAAGGCTTTTAAGGTCCCGCTAATTGTGCTTTCGAATAATTACGACGATATTTGTGATTATTATTAACAATTAACATGGCTTATTATGACTGCACTGTTTTGCCTCTTCAGGATAAATGCTTCTGCCTGTCCTCCCCTTGCGCCAGAGAAATAATGCCAGCGCAGCAGGGGGCCTGACTTGGCGCATTGCGAGACGGAGAATAGGCCGGGCCGCCATTCATTCACTCTTAAATGAATATCTCGCAATGAGTCTCTGCCGCCGCCGCCCCGCTGTGAGCGCTCTCTCAATACGCATCTCCTGGTCCCTAACGAGAAAAACAGTTTGCAAACAAACACTTAATAAACAGCGGCTCTTCTCGAGCGAGCGCAGCCCTTTGTATTGCCGCCATCGATTCGCCGCTTTGTGTTCTTTTATCATTTCTGTGCGTTTTACAGCAAAAAAAAGAGAAAACAATCTGAAGCAAAACGGCAGCGATCAGCGTCACACGTTACATTTAGCCCAAAATATATCTGTTTTCACAGAAACCTCATGTTTTATTGCAGATAATTCTGTGCCTGCGTTAAACATGAGACGTTCCACGCGGTGCTTAATGCTGATATTAGACATTAATTCACCCATATGGAGCATGGCTTATTAATCCCTTTAGAGCCCCCGAGCGTCTGGCGAGCTAATCGGTGTATGAGGTTATAGCAGCAACATGCGCAATAGCGCACTGAGTCCAGATGTTCACAGTGTTTAGGATGAGGGACCCAGGCCTCAATCCTCAGCAGTTTCACATTGTAACAGATCTCAGTACCCCGACAGGGTCACCACATCTCTCAATCCAGCTTCCGTGCAGGACCGCCCCCCCCCTCCGGCCCCTGTACTTTCCTCCAGTCCTCAGACGAAGCTTAAGAGCCTGCTAGCATCCCCCAGAAATAAGACGAGGCTGAATATCAGGAGGTTTTCAGGGTTAGAATGGAACTCTTAATCAGGGACACACACACTTTTATATGGTAAACATGGGTTATTTACATACACAAAACCTCCCCTAGAAAATGTGAGAAATAATTAGGGTAGGACAGATAATGGGATAAACATTTGCTCAACATTCCTAGACAAGACAGGACAATGGCAATCGTTAACAGTAAACAGATTGCAGTCTAAATCGTCGGATAATGGGGCAGTGTTTGCCTGACAAAGCAGATTAACAAACTACTCAAATATAAACAGATATAGCTCAACCCCTCCCCGACACAAATCACAGATATAACTTGACCGCTCCCTGACACAAATCACACAGATATAACCCGACCCCTCCCTGACACAAATCACACAGATATAACCCGACCCCTCCCTGACACAAATCACAGATATAACCCGACCCCTCCCCGACACAAATCACACAGATATAACCCGACCCCTCCCCGACACAAATCACACAGATATAACCCGACCCCTCCCCGACACAAATCACAGATATAACTTGATCCCTCCGTGACACAAATCACACAGATATAACCCGGCCCCTCCCTGACACAAATCACAGATATAACCGGACACAAATCACAGATATAACCCGACCCCTCCCCAACACAAAATCAGATATAACCCGACCCCTCCCCGACACAAATCACACGGATATAACCCGACCCCTCCCTGACACAAATATAACCCGGCCCTGAGGCTCACTCTTCTTGTTCCAGAACCCACGGCCTCTTCCTCTTATGACAAAGAGATGAAAAAGGACCATACGGCGCATAAAATAGTGTATAAAATAGTGAACAGCTGATTAATAGACAACTGGTTAATATTGGATAAAATGTAAAATATAAGTGAATAAAATTGCCCTTTAAAATACCAAATAGAAATATTAAAGATGCATAGGAAAAAGAGTAAAATGTGCAAAAAGTATATATGGAGATAAGTCAATTAGTGCAAATGAGTGCTCAAAAAGTGCAGCAGTTCAATACTCAAAGGAGTGTTGTTGATTGAAGACAAGTGTATCAATCTTCTCTGTGGTGTGAGTATCAGATCTTCTCTTTAAAGATATCCCTATTTATAGGAGCCTAAGGGAAATCCAGGCTCAAGGAAAATAGCTTGCGGCCAGATATAGGGTGGCACGTCCCTCCTTTCGTCTATGGTGGTTGCTAGGTAAAGCAGAGAGAGTCGGGAGACGACACTCCCATAGCGTAACTCTGTGCGTATATGTGGAAAAATTAAATTAAAATTGATCACACTCACCAATTATAGAGCCTCTCAATACCAGGCTCAAGGGATACCGCCTTGGGCTCTCTTAAGGTGGAGGCCCGAACCCCTGCCGCCTGGATCCTCCTTTCAGCACTGAGCTCTCTGCTATGAACAAAGGCTTCTCTCCCAGGGAACTGAGTTCCCTGGGAGAGAAGCCTTTGTTCATAGCAGAGAGCTCAGTGCTGAAAGGAGGATCCAGGCGGCAGGGGTTCGGGCCTCCACCTTAAGAGAGCCCAAGGCGGTATCCCTTGAGCCTGGTATTGAGAGGCTCTATAATTGGTGAGTGTGATCAATTTTAATTTAATTTTTCCACATATACGCACAGAGTTACGCTATGGGAGTGTCGTCTCCCGACTCTCTCTGCTTTACCTAGCAACCACCATAGACGAAAGGAGGGACGTGCCACCCTATATCTGGCCGCAAGCTATTTTCCTTGAGCCTGGATTTCCCTTAGGCTCCTATAAATAGGGATATCTTTAAAGAGAAGATCTGATACTCACACCACAGAGAAGATTGATACACTTGTCTTCAATCAACAACACTCCTTTGAGTATTGAACTGCTGCACTTTTTGAGCACTCATTTGCACTAATTGACTTATCTCCATATATACTTTTTGCACATTTTACTCTTTTTCCTATGCATCTTTAATATTTCTATTTGGTATTTTAAAGGGCAATTTTATTCACTTATATTTTACATTTTATCCAATATTAACCAGTTGTCTATTAATCAGCTGTTCACTATTTTATACACTATTTTATGCGCCGTATGGTCCTTTTTCATCTCTTTGTCTTAGTCTTGACACATATTTTGGTTGTTTTTTATGTGTTTTTTACCATACTATAGGCTGCATTTGACTATTTACTAGTAATCCACATAGCACTTTAATCAATTCATCAAATAAACAAGCGCCCACACTGTATAGTGTATATCCGTATACACATTCCCTAATCATCTTCCTCTTATGAGCCTTTGAGCTCCAACCATCAGACCTGGATTTTGTGTCTTTCTCACGTTTTCCCTTCTGGTCGCCATGATGGACACGAGGCTGTGACGCCGCATATAACAACCTGAGTTTGTGTAACTTCCTGGGAAAAACAAAGATAATTTAATAGGCATGTTTGCGGCTTCTCGGTTTGGCAGGTTCATTTTGATCTCGACCTTTTGAAGGCTGTAATCTCAGCGTCCGGCAATGCGGCAATTTGTGCCAATCTTGGCATTGGGCCGTGTCCCTGCTGACAGATTGCCGCGATGGAAAGTGCAGTTCATTTATGTAATTTCTAAAAGCCTCAAACCTCTCCGTGGAAAACCCAGACTTTCTGAACTTCGGGGAAAGTCAAAGCGGGTCCAGGGAAGAAATGAGGGCAGGAGGGGCTCTGGGCCGCGGTGTTTAACCCAAATAAAAGCTTTTAGTGATTGGCCTTGCTGCAATTATGATTTAAACTCCCCTACATTGACCCAACAGGTATGAACTCTGACTGGTAACCTGCGTATACGGAACGAGATTCAGCAGAAGGTTTGTGCACTTGGCCGCAACTTCACCTTAGAGTCCACTAAGCAACGGCACCACAACAGCAAGACGGAGCAAAAGGCCAAAATATCCGCGTCCGGGTCACACCGCAGGGACAGCCGCCGCGTCCGGGTCACACCGCAGGGACGGCCGCCGCGTCCGGGTCACACCGCAGGGACGGCCGCCGCGTCCGGGTCACACCGCAGGGACGGCCGCCGCATCCGGGTCACACCGCAGGGACGGCCGCCGCGTCCGGGTCACACCGCAGGGACGGCCGCCGCGCCCGGGTCACACCGCAGGGACGGCCGCAGCGCCCGGGTCACACCGCAGGGACGGCCGCCGCGCCGGGTCACACCGCAGGGACGGCTGCCGCGCCCGGGTCACACTGCAGGGACGGCCGCCGCGCCCGGGTCACACTGCAGGGACGGCCGACGCGCCCGGGTCACACTGCAGGGACGGCCGCCGCGTCCGGGTCACACTACAGGGACGGCCGTCGCGCCCGGGTCACACTACAGGGACGGCCGCCGCGCCCGGGTCACACTGCAGGGATGGCTGCCGCGTCCGGGTCACACTGCAGGGACGGCCGCCGCGTCCGGATCACACTGCAGGGACGGCCGCGGCGTCCGGATCACACTGCAGGGACGGCCGCTGCGTCCGGATCACACTGCAGGGACGGCCGCTGCGTCCGGATCACACTGCAGGGACGGCCGCTGCGTCCGGATCACACTGCAGGGACGGCCGCTGCGTCCGGATCACACTGCAGGGACACCCGCTGCGTCCGGATCACACTGTAGTGACAGGAGGCACCGAGGGGGTTTGGGGCCACACGGTAGGTGCTGAGGGGGTGTGGGGCCACACGGGAGGCACCAAGGGGGTTTGGGGCCACAAGGTAGGCATTGAGGGGATTTGGGGGTCACACGGGAGGCACTGAGGGGATTTGGTGTCACACGGGAGGCACTGAGGGGATTTGGGGGTAAAACTGTGTTTTAGCGGTGTAAATGCATACATACACAGTTCACCTGTATTTTAGCATCAGAAATCACATTCCCTCTAAATATGTATCACTGGCAACTTTGTATCACCGGCAACTTTGTATCACCTCACCTTGGGCCACATTACATTCCTGGCGCTAGTGTTAGTATCTCCTGCATGAGTGTTAACGTTAGCCACCACAGCTAACGTCCGGATCACACTGCAGGGACGGCCGCTGCGTCCGGATCACACTGCAGGCCCTAACGTGGGCGCATCATATCACAATCCAAACGTTGGGCTAAATTACATTCTTCACGCAAACGTTAATGCTCACTTGCGTGAGCATTAACGTTTGCTGCAGTGTTTACTGCATATTACAATCCAAATGGGTTAAGAAACCTGTTTGCGTTTGGTATCTTGCGCTTTTCAACGCGAGGTTACTGTACTTTGCGCTTCCTATACTTAACATGGGGAGTGTCATGCCCCATGACTCAGGGTTTATTTGTATAGTTTAATGATATGTGTTGAATCTGCCTTTTGCTGCTTACAGCTATTACTTCATAGCTATTCTGTTCCTGCTGGGTTTCCTTAGCCTTGCTGTATCCAGCTAGCTCCACCCCTTTTTGTTCAGTCTAGTTCTGAGGTACTTACTGGTCACCTAGCAGCCATCATTGCTCACTGGCGGACAGAACTAATATCTTTTCATCTGCATTGCTGTATGTAACCGGCCTACACCCTCGCTCCCCATTCGTATGGACTCTGCTTTGTGTTTTGTGTGTTGTTGAGCATCAAAGATGAAACCGGCAACTGGATCACTGGGAACATGCGATTTTAATCTGAATAAAACATATACAAACACGGCAATAAGAATATCCTCTGTGACATCCACCTCAAGCAGCTGCCTCGTGATCTCAGATGCTGAGTAATATAGTCACATTACAATACAATAAATATATACAAAAAGAAAATACATAAATTCAACAGGAAAATACAAATAAAACATAAAAATGGGAATAAAACAAATCATACCTGAATAAAACATATATAAAACACAGCAATGAGAATATCCTCTGTGACATCCACCTACAGACACCAAGCATAGGATTAGCACAGATTTATCACTTGTTGTGCTGATATTTTACACTCAAAGCCCTGTGCTAAACAATAGAGCTGTTTTATTCTGCACACATGAACCTCCTAGAGGAACTAACATAACAACTACACATATATAAGGGTTAAATCTAAAACACAGAAACCGTTTTGGGAAAACTTTTACATGGGTTTAGAACTCTAAGGGATGAGAATGTGAGAGCTCTACATAACACCCCCTACCTCCAGGAAAAACCCGGGCTCACAGGGGATGAGGTCATGCCTCATTAGCATATTAACATTAACTCCTAAACGGCTGCACAAAATTAAAACAAAAACAAACCAAAAGCTTTCTTTGGATGAGACATTCACAATACTACAGGAGTTTCTCTAAAAAGGGGGATATTAGGGAAATTAACACATACTGTGCTCTTAAAGAGACACACACATATTTACATCGGTTACATGTACACTATTACAAAGATTGTCAGTGTGATCATTAAAGTTTTCAACTGGATTCATCTTTCTACGTGTCAGTTTTGCTGAGTTGACACTGTCTGCTGAACTTTCATTGTGCGAGTACTGGTCAATACAAACCTAGCTAGTCTTAAGCACCCACGCCTCACAGCTTTGCTAGGGAAGCAGAATAGTGAAAATACATTAACAGCATTAGTGAAAAGACATTAACAGCAGTCAGCATCACAAGTAAACAGCCTTCAGTGAACCAGAGAGCAGATAGTACTGCATCCCACAGACAGAGTCTGCCTACAGCTGCAGCGTGTGGGCCTGTGTAAACTTTGCCACACAGTGCCTACTAATCAGACAGCTACTCTATTGCTCCCTTCTTATTCTTCTCATCTCTGTAAAACATGGCAGACAGGAGAAGCCCTCTAACATCACAGGAAAGGCAACTTGTTTCAGATGTTGAAGTAATGAATATCAATACAGTCAGAAGCAAACGCAACATAAAGCCTACATGGAAGATTACTGAAACACTTATGGACATAAACTATGAGACATCACAGCAAATGTCATGGCTTTGGGAACAGGTGAGGAGTTAGGTCTCCACCATCACACATCCTGTTCGTGATGCATCCTCACTAGGAGTTTTAGGACAGCTCTCTACAGCTCATGCTCAATATCTTTCCCACTGTCACATTTATGTCTCTAATTTAGAGAAGATAAATTCTGAACAGGCTTTACAAGAAATAGATGAATTAAAATGTCTTAATTCAGAAAGAGACAATTTAGTACATTAGGCCAGAGTAAAGGCAGAAGAGAGAATTGCCCGACTCCAAGAGACTGCTTCTCACATTTCAGCATCTAGCAAGCATTCAAATAGCTCGCACCTCTTAAGGTCAAAATCCTCACAATATTCAAAGAGTTCATCAATTAGTCTGCAGCTTATCCAAGCCCGGGCAAAAACAGACTGCCAAGATACAGGCAGCCTTTGCAAAAAGGAAAGAAATGGAAACGGACGCCGCTCGCAAAAAAGCAGCTATGGAAACAGTAGAAGCTTCGCAAAAGAGCGTAAATAGAAGCCCTAGAGAAACAGTGTAAGCATGCCACAGCTGTAGCAACACTAAGGGTTCTAGAACAAGCTGCCAGGGGAAGTGAAAGAGACAGCATCAGCTTAAGCAACGTGGATAATGAAGATTCCCTTAAGCGCACCAGAGACTATGTACTAAAGCAAAACAGTCAACTTCTCATAACATCAAATGTTCCTGACAGTTGTGACAACCTTCCAAAACAGGGAAAAGACTCTTTAGCAGTACCCTGCATCCAAGGTCAGTACAATGTTCTACTAGCTAATGACCCTAACCTTTCTTCACACACCCTAGTGCAACAGCAATCCCAATGCATTAACTCTCAGATGCAATTCTACCCTCCAGCAACTCCTCAAAATCCTAGCAACCATACAGCTATAAAATCATGCCTGCCTGAGTCTATGGACGTTAAACCGACTCCAGGGCTAAATACAGATGCAACCGCATACTAGGTGTCATGCCTCACGCCGCCGTAGGAAGGGCCAGGCTTGCACCATTCCCTCCTGAACTGCACCTTGGCAGTACAGGAAAAGTGCTACCTCTCCCCAGCACTAGAACCACAGGTCCCCAAACAGTTAATGCACAACTAACACACCACACCTTTCCTCATCTGAAATAAAGTTCCCTCCCTCTTTCCCTTCTGTGCTTCAATATTGTTATCCCTTCCTAGCAGAGGTGTTTAGCTCTGCTATCCAAATCTGCTGTTTCCCTGTATCCAGTGTACCCCTTTGTATCTCTACCAAGCTTCCCACCGTGTTTCAACCAGTGTCCTTCTAGTCTGCAGTCTTCAGTTATTCCTCAAGATCTGGTCAGTCTCCTCCAACTCGCCCTCCACCACCCACTATCCTGTCGGTAGTAAACGGATTTGGGCCATATCCCCATTACCTGGTTCCACCCCAGAACCTGACACTATGTCACTTAACCAGAATACTGCAAATGCCTTTCAAACTTCATTTCCCTGCCCAAAGTCAGAGAAAACAGACATGTCTGAGTTTGCTAGATACATGGTTCGCCGTGAACTTACCAAGACGAGCCTTTCAAAGTTTGATGACCAACCTGAAAATTACAGAAGCTGGAAGGGTGCCTTCAGAACTGCAATTAGTGATCTTGGCATTACTCCTGCTGAGGAACTGGACCTGCTGATCAGATGGCTTGGTCCACACAGTCTACAGAACGTGTCAAGAGACTCAGAGCTGTCCACATCAATAATCCAATGTTGGGCCTCGACGCTGCTTGGCAAAGACTTGATCAAAGCTATGGCAGCCCTGAAGCCATAGAGAACGATCTGTTGAATCGCCTGCACGGTTTCCCAAAAATTTCCGGCAAGGACAATCAGAAATTCTTGGAACTCAATAAGTCTCTGGGAGCTGCAGCTGGCCTCAGCTATCTGGACACTGCTCGTAGGGTAAACCCAATAGTTTTCAAGTTGCCATACAATATCCAGGAAAAAAGGGGCTGCACTTGGGGCAAAGTATAAAAGAGTGAACCATATCTCCTTTCCACCTTTCTCCTACGTTTGTGAGTTCATAAGGGACATTGCAGAAACAAAGAATGACCCCAGTTTTTCCTACAGTGAGTTCCACGCTTCAGGTTCCCTTCCTCAGATGTCAACAGCTCGCACTTAAATCACAGAGGCAGCAGGGGTCCAGTATCAGTGAAGCAGACTAATTTCCTTCCCCTCCTACCTCAATTCCTGACAAGTGCAAACAAGGTGAAAAGATTGAGAATCCTAACTGCCTTTGCCCTATTGATAAGAAGCCACATCCCCTCAAAAAGTGCATCTGCTTTAGAAAGAAACCACTCCAAGAGCGCAAGGAGCTCCTAAAGACATATGGTGTATGTCACAGGTAGACATACCCATCTCTCTGTGTCTAGCTATCGGTATATCTACCGCAATATGTATTATATAGGCATATTTATAAATATCAGAAAATAGAAAAAAGGTAGGCGCAGCAGTAAGTGATTATGCGGGATAGAGCCTAAAGCACGATCGCCACTGTACCCATATGTGTCATCCCTAAAAAAGACAGAAAGAGCAATAGAAAAAAGAAGAAGGGTACGGCGCTTCCCAGTGCAAGTAGGTATGAAAAAATTAGTTACCCAGTAAGTAACAGGCGTCTTCAATTGAAGGAGGATCAATACCTCAAAAAGAAAACACACATAGTACAATATTGCTAATATACAAATATATGATTGGAAGTATAGTGGCTCTCACTCACGCTAAAGAGAGCCTCACCCGGCTCTGGCAATATTCGCCCGTGGGTAGAATTTAGATAGGCCCTCCCACTGGCCACTTCAGTAGACGGAGGTTTTCAAGGAGTATGTGCAGATGTTGATTCTCAACAGATATGGAGAAAGGAGAGAAAAATGCCAACATCGGGTAATACCGTAAAACCATGCAATATTAGTTACAGAAAGTCAGACCACTCACGTGTTCAAGAGCCGCCAGGGCTCAAATAGAGAAGCCCAAAGGTTGTTTTGATGGGCACAGACCTTAATGAAAGCCCCAATGGATCCGCGTGGCAGCATGTAGTGGAAGCCAAATAATAATAAGAACCAAATAATAGGTTAAAAAATGAATGGGGATAAAAATAAAATTAAGAATAAAAAATAAAAATAAGTAGAATTAAAAATGTAATTTTAATATATATTCATATAATGAAATAAAAATTGAGCTGAACGCGTTTCGTCTGAGTCTAAATAGACTGTACGGCTTCCTCAGCAGCAGCAATAAAAATGACACAGCAGTAAAAGCCCCATTCATTTATAACTAGTACAATCTAATTGACCCTCCAATCAGGGAGGTCTGAAAATGCGGGAAAAACCAGGTCATTAATCTTCTCTAATTAAAATCGCTTTCCCAACGTCATCAAAACGAAACCAAAACATACGAAAATATACGGAAGTATACGAAAACAATATCCTGTGAAAACAAATCAGAAACGAATCAGAAAAGAAAAGCAAAAATCCGAAGGCATCTCTAAGTCTTCCGGAATTGTAGTTTTGGAACGCAAACCGGAAGTAAAAAAACCTCCATCATTGCGTCGCAAAACGATAGACATACGAAAATATACGGAAGCATATGAAAACAACATCCGGTAGAAAATACGAATCGGAAACGAAAAGAAAAAACAGAAATCCGAAGGGCATCTCTGGGTCTTCCGGGATCATGGTTTTGGAACGCAAACCGGAAGTAATAAAACTTCCATCTTTACGTCCGAACATCAACAGTAAAAACGAAACCAGAAACATATGAAAACATACGGAGACTTACGAAAACAACATCCTATAAGAGATACGAATCGTAAACGAAAAGAAAAACCAAAAATCCAAAAAGTGTCTCTGGATCTTCTGGAATCGTGTCCTCGGCGTTGTCTTCCTACGGTCCCGTTACTCCACCGTGAGGGAGAAGAGGAGATCCATGGTGACATCCAATGGCAATGAAGAATGGAAGAGTCCATATTAACGTCCAGTTAGCAAAAAGACTACACCACGTTATTGGGGATGTCTCGTTTTAGATCCACTCCCCATAGCAAAGAAAATAGCAACCACATAAAAAAGAAAAGAAAAAACACAATTAACCAGTAATAAAATCCCTCATTAGGTTAAAACATTTAAATATAAAAATAAAAAAGAATGTGAAAGAAGAATGAAACCCCAAAAACCTTCAAACAAGGGGAGCTCTATTGATTACAAAAAATGAGAAAGCTCGAAATCTAGATTCAATCCTCCCGGTTGGAGGGTACCGAGATTATAAACCCACCGCATTTCTTCTCTATTGATCTTTTTGTTGAAGTCTTCTCCCCTCCAATTTTTACTGACTAGTTGAATTCCCACAAATGTGGAGCCGTTTGTGCAGCAACTATGGGTTTGTTTATAATGGTAAGGAACAGAATGATGTTCGACGCCTTTTCCTATATTATAAATATGTTCTCTAATACGTATAAACAGAGAGCGTGTAGTATGACCAATATAATGAAGTCCACAAGGACATGTAAATCTATAAACAACATTTTTGGTTCTACAAGTAATGATACCCCGGATTCTAATTTCCTTTCCATCTCCTTCCCTCCTATAAAAGGTAGGAATAAAGGCTCTGGAAAGACGCAGAATTTTACAAGCTGGACATGTTCCGCACCGATAGAACCCTGGTTGTAAACCGAATAGGTTGTTCCTTCTAATCAGGTTCACATGGCTTTGGACTAAATGATCTTTAAGGTTTCTGGCCCCTCTATTTACAAACCCATAGTTGCTGCACAAACGGCTCCACATTTGTGGGAATTCAACTAGTCAGTAAAAATTGGAGGGGAGAAGACTTCAACAAAAAGATCAATAGAGAAGAAATGCGGTGGGTTTATAATCTCGGTACCCTCCAACCGGGAGGATTGAATCTAGATTTCGAGCTTTCTCATTTTTTGTAATCAATAGAGCTCCCCTTGTTTGAAGGTTTTTGGGGTTTCATTCTTCTTTCACATTCTTTATTTTTTTATTTAAATGTTTTGTATTTTAACCTATGAGGGATTTTATTACTGGTTAATTGTGTTTTTTCTTTTTCTTTTCTTTTTTATGTGGTTGCTATTTTCTTTGCTATGGGGAGTGGATCTAAAACGAGACATCCCCAATAACGTGGTGTAGTCTTTTTTCTAACTGGACGTTAATATGGACTCTTCCATTCTTCATTGCCATTGGATGTCACCATGGATCTCCTCTTCTCCCTCACGGTGGAGTAACGGGACCGTAGGAAGACAACGCCGAGGACACGATTCCAGAAGATACAGAGACACTTTTTGGATTTTTGGTTTTTCTTTTCGTTTACGATTCGTATCTCTTATAGGATGTTGTTTTCGTAAGTCTCCGTATGTTTTCATATGTTTCTGGTTTCGTTTTCACTGTTGATGTTCGGACGTAAAGATGGAAGTTTTATTACTTCCGGTTTGCGTTCCAAAACCATGATCCCGGAAGACCCAGAGATGCCCTTCGGATTTCTGTTTTTTCTTTTCGTTTCCGATTCGTATTTTCTACCGGATGTTGTTTTCATATGCTTCCGTATATTTTCGTATGTCTATCGTTTTGCGACGCAATGATGGAGGTTTTTTTACTTCCGGTTTGCGTTCCAAAACTACGATTCCGGAAGACTTAGAGATGCCTTCGGATTTCTGTTTTTCTTTTTGTTTTCGATTCGTATTTTTTATAAGATCATGATTCCGGAAGACTCAGAGATGCCTTCGGATTTTTGCTTTTCTTTTCTGATTCGTTTCTGATTTGTTTTCACAGGATATTGTTTTCGTATACTTCTGTATATTTTCGTATGTTTTGGTTTCGTTTTGATGACGTTGGGAAAGCGATTTTAATTAGGGAAGATTAATGACCTGGTTTTTCCCGCATTTTCAGACCTCCCTGATTGGAGGGTCAATTAGATTGTACTAGTTATAAATGAATGGGGCTTTTACTGCTGTGTCATTTTTATTGCTGCTGCTGAGGAAGCCGTACAGTCTATTTAGACTCAGGCGAAACGCGTTCAGCTCAATTTTTATTTCATTATATGAATATGTATATTAAAATTACATTTTTAATTCTACTTATTTTTATTTTTTATTCTTAATTTTATTTTTATCCCCATTCATTTTTTAACCTATTATTTGGTTCTTATTATTATTTGGCTTCCACTACATGCTGCCACGCGGATCCATTGGGGCTTTCATTAAGGTCTGTGCCCATCAAAACAACCTTTGGGCTTCTCTATTTGAGCCCTGGCGGCTCTTGAACACGTGCGTGGTCTGACTTTCTGTAACTAATATTGCATGGTTTTACGGTATTACCCGATGTTGGCATTTTTCTCGCCTTTCTCCATATCTGTTGAGAATCAACATCTGCACATACTCCTTGAAAACCTCCGTCTACTGAAGTGGCCAGTGGGAGGGCATATCTAAATTCTACCCACGGGCGAATATTGCCAGAGCCGGGTGAGGCTCTCTTTAGCGTGAGTGAGAGCCACTATACTTCCAATCATATATTTGTATATTAGCAATATTGTACTATGTGTGTTTTCTTTTTCAGGTATTGATCCTCCTTCAATTGAAGACGCCTGTTACTTACTGGGTAACTAATTTTTTCATACCTACTTGCACTGGGAAGCGCCGTACCCTTCTTCTTTTTTCTATATTTATAAATATGCCTATCTTTAGATACCAGGCCATTTGGCGCAACTGGCCTAAGAAATCAATGGCTGCGTTTCCAGTCTGCTGGAGGAAACAATTAAGCAGGTTCGTGACAATTTTCTCTGGAGTCATCAAAGGTGTGAATTAAAGATAACACCACTTTGGGGTCTACCCAGCAGGCAGGAAGAGCAATTACTCCTGGCAGGGAGACGACGCAGACAAAGCGGCACCCCAACCGCATATCAAAGAAGCAATCACATTTTGTGATCACAAAAGGTGGTCTTTGGGAGATGATTGATAGACCAGGGAAATTAAGAGTAATGACAAGCATACTGAGTGTGCTCCGGAGAGGGGAACTCTGGCCATTTGTGGGTGGGTTGGAAGGACCAGGAAGTGTATAAATTCTGAAAACTGGCCATGTGCTAGGGCTGATCACTCGGGGTACATTCGAAAGATGACTGATCTGTCCATGCTTCTATCTCCAGGAGTCACCGATGCTAGCTTACTGATTAGTTTGTCGTAAGTAATGCTCTGTGGTTAACCCTTTTCTTTTATTTGCTGTGTAGTGTGTAATTAATTGATTTATTCTAGCTATAATTTTTCCTGTAACAAATGCACTGTGATTATATATATGTTTGTTCTATATCATAAATAAACCTAACCTATTTAAGTTCTGTTTCTGGCTGATGAGATCCACGCTAAGAGATTGGAGTAATTGATGATTTTTTTTAAGCTCGGGTAGATACGAAAGTGTGCGTTGCGGTTGCCGGGGGACGGTAGGGATAGGGACAGTGTGGTTGCTTAGCCCTGCGTCTCTCGCTGCGACGCGCGTAGTAGGGAAGTGAGCCCAGGGATTGTGGGAGACGTAGTCATTACCCGCGTCAAGAGAAGACTTGTACTGCGTTGCAATCCTGGGATCATTGTTTCGTGCTCTGCGTCCCTGTTGCGTGAGAGAAGTGTGCAGAGACAGATAGTGGGTGGCTTAACCCGGCGTCTTTCGCAGCAGCGCGCGTAGAGGTCGTGACAGTGTATGTTTCAGATGTTGTGCTTCTACTGAGCACATTGCCAAAGACTGCAAATTTCCTATCAAGTGCAACCATAGAATGTACTAGTGTGGATCATGTGCAGGCGCTACATCCATCTCAGTACATGCCTGCAACGTCAACAGACTCCCCTCCTGTGTCAAAGCACAGCGGGGAGACTACAGCTCAGGAAGTTACCATAGTGTCCTCTTCTTGTACAGCAGTATGCAGTGAAGATCTTTGCGACAAGTCTTGTGCTAAAATATGCTTAGTTAACATATATCACAAGGATCATCCAGGAAAGTCTGTTAAAGTATACACCACCCTGGACGATCAGAGCAATCGGTCCCTCGCGAGAACGGAACTCTTTGATCGTTTCAACTTAAAAGGAGATTCCTACCCTTATACTTTAGGTACATGTAGTGGCATTACAGAGGTCTCTGGAAGAAGAGCCAGCGGATTCATAGTAGCTTCTCTTGGGGGCAATCTGGAATTACCGTTACCCACACTTGTCGAGTGCAACCAGATCGCATCTAACAAGCAAGAGATCCCTACACCAGAAGCTGCCCTACACCATCCTCATCTGAAGGCTATAGCTAACGAAATACCTGCCCTTGACAAGAATGCAGATATCCTAATTCTGATGGGCAGAGATATCCTCAGAGTACATAAGGTACGGCAACAAATTAATGGTCCACATGATGCTCCATTCGCTCAATGCCTTGATCTAGGTTGGGTTATCATAGGCAATGTTTGTATAAGGAAAATTAAGGTGCCTACCAAGATTTCTTCCTACAAAACACACATCTTGCCAAATGGTCGCATCACCTATCTTGAACCGTGCCCACACCATTACAGAGTGAAGGAGAAATTGAACAGCAACGAATGGCAGCATGACATCCAAGATAAAATAAATGTCTTTCAGTCCTGGGGTAACACCTTTGGAGCCACAGTGTTCAATTCTACAAATGATGACAACAAACTAGCATTGGCAGGAGAAGATAGGGAATTTCTCAAAATGGATAAAGAATTCGCTCAGGATGATGCCAATAGCTGGGTAGCACCCTTACCCTTTCGTACGCCTATAGGAAAGCTACCTAACAATCTACAGCAAGCAGCTGCTCGATTTGCCTCTTTAAAGCGCACCTTGAAGAAGAAAACCGAGGCTGTGAAGAAGGTGAACCGGCACCATGCCAGCCGGAATCCAGTGCTGGTCTGCGGAAACGGGAAGTATATCCGTTCTGCCATGTATGCCAGGAAAGCCCTCTACAAGCGCAAGTACAAAGCCCCAAAAACAAAGATTGAAAGGAAGAAAAAGGAGATGGCTAAAACTACTGTGTCAAAGAAAGTAGGTAGGGATAAGAATGGCGGCACATGTGTAGTCAAACTGCATAAAATGCCTCGCTATTATCCTACTGAAGATGTTCCAAGGAAGCTGTTGAGCCATGGCAGGAAGCCTTTCAGCCAGCACAAACGCTACCTCCATCACTCCTGAGACAGTACTTATCCTCCTCAATAGACACCACAGGGGTGTCAGGAACGTGGGGGTGGTACCGGGGTGGCACCTGGATGGCAGGGGTATGAGCCCAGGATGCAGTGGTCTGCGCTGATAAACAGAGGATATGGATGGTGGAGGGTGAATGGAAATAAAGACTAACCAGGTTGATTGCAGAGGATGATGGGGATGATGGTTGTAATTGCAGGAACCAGAAATGGGGAATCAGGATCAGGTAACAACAAAGCAACGATGTTCACTCTTCGTGAGCATGAGCTGTAATGAACCAGCAATGTTAATTGTGGGGCAGAGCCCTTTATTTTGTGTGTCACGTGTGTTGGTTGTGAGTTAACTGTTGCATTGCTGGATGCTGATAGTGAATGCTGGTTACAGGGCAGGAACAGTACATAGAAGTGTACCACCAGGGGGGGTTTCAGGATGGCTACAGCCAGGGATCCTGACAAGGGGGAAGCGTGTGGTTTCTCTGAAGCAGCTCCAGTCTGGCCTTCTGCTGGTAACAGGTTCACTGGTTATCAACCGGTGCCCCTGCATAGAGCTCACCAGAAATTTGTTATCGCCACGTCCACAAAACTCAATATCTCAAGTGTCAACGTTTCAAAGCACCTGACTGATGCTTACTTCAAGAAGAAGAGGCTGCGCAAACCGGAGAACCAGGAGGGAGAGATCTTTGAATCAGAAGGACAAATACGCAGTCACACACCAGCGCAAAGCTGATCAGAAGTTTGTGGATTCCCAACTCCTGCCAATGGGTCTTGTCACTCAGGTTACACCCAGTGACGATGGAAGAATCCGAAAAGTGAAGGTCAAGGGGACTAAAGGAGGTGTGGTACATAGTTTCTTCCTGCCAATCACTGAACTGATACTCCTTCTGCCAAGGGAAAAGGTCAGTAAAGAGTTTCTGCTCTCGGCAGAAGCCTTTCAACGAACAGCCAGTTGGATTACAATTGTGTTGGTGGGAGTTTTGGCCTAGAGCGGCTTCCCCAGCACGAAGATGGGTTGACTTGTTATGTTTACTCCTCGCATCTGGAACTATGGCCTACATTTAAGACAGTTGACTTAGTTACTGGCTATAAAGTTTAAAGTTGTATTATTGAATGCTTGAACTTTGTTTTTCAGGTCTCTGCATTGGGTTTCCAGGAGGACATTTAAAGTTATAGTGTTAGCTTATTTTGAAATCTAAAGATTTCAGACCTGGAGTGTCATGCCCCATGATTTAGGATTTATTTGTATATTTTAATGTTATGTGTTGAATCTGCCTTTTGCTGCTTACAGCTATTATTTCATAGCTATTTTGTTCCTGCTGGGTTTCCTTAGCCTTGCTGTATCCAGCTAGCTCCACCCCTTTTTGTTCAGTCTAGTTCTGAGGTACTTACTAGTTACCTAGCAGCTATCTTTGCTCACTGCTGGACAGAACTAATGTCTTTTCATCTGCATTGCTGTACACTATTACAAAGATTGTCAGTCTGATCATTAAAGTTTTCAACTGGATTAATCTTTCTAAGTGTCAGTTTTGCTGAATTGACACCGTCTGTTGAACTTTCATCGTGTGAATACTGGTCAATACAGACTTAGCTAGTCTCAAGCATCCACGCCTCACAGCTTTGCTACGGAGGCAGAATAGGGAGCGCAAAGTGTTAATCAGCGCTGGATTACAAAATCCTAATGCTGATTAACGTCTGGCCAGGTTAACAATAAATTTAACCAGAGCCAGGACTTGGTGCTAACGGATTCCGATTCTGCTGAATCCGTTAACACCATAAAAAAAATAATCAGATACTTCACTCCTGTCCCGCGGCGAGGACCGCGGTTCCAACCGCCTCCTCCGTCCGGTGGGAGCAGGGAAAGACTGGGGGGAAAAAAGTCCCCCCAGTCTCTCCCTTCGTATCACTACGCTGACCAGCTGGATCTCGCGAGGTGAGATCCGGCTGGTCATGTGACCGGCAGGGGGAACATTTTTTGCGCCTGCATTGTAATCCATCGTTAAAAGGCAGGCGCAAGGGGGAAAACTGCAGGCGCAGTTTTTCCTCCCTTGTGCCTGCGTTTTAACACTAGGATTGTAAATGAGCATGTTATCGGGTTAAAAAAAACGTTAGCGATTGGTATCTTCTGCTTTTCAGCGTGAGGTTACTGTACTTTGCGCTCCCTATACTTAACATGTGGAGCGCAAAGTGTTAATCAGCGCTGGATTTTAAAGTTCTAACGTTAATTACCGTCCGGCTGCAGTTACAAAGGTTAACCACAGCCTGGACTTGGTGCTAAAGGATTCCCCTGCTGCAGAATCCGTCAGCACCAACAGAAACCCCCCCCCCCAAATTAATCAGATACTCACCTTCAATCCTGCATTGAGGACTGTGGCTCCGTCCGCCGGGAAGCAGGGAGAGACTGCAGGTTTTACTCCCTAGCGTCCCCGTTTTAGCGCGACGCTTGTAATGATGCCCTTTGTCAGTGTATTCATATAAATCTATACTGATGTTTGTGGTGAAAGTGTTTTATCGGACTTGTTTGCGTGACACTCTGGCAGTGACATGGTTAATCCTAGAGTGGGAACGGATCTGGTTAATGGTGGCAAACATCAAGGGGTTGACTTTGTAACAGATGTCCTGGCAGTGAAAGGGTCCCACACATGCACAGTGGCACTTGCATTGCTGCATCTATGCTGATGGCAGCTCAGGGGTGACACCAATGAAGGTGCTGGAGTTGCCACGGGCTAACTCTTTAATGCTTCTGTTGAGTTTCCAGATCATTTACAAACGCTAAAATACAGCTTTACCGATTGGGGGTCACACGGGAGGCACCGAGGGGGTCTGGGGGTCACAGGGAGATTCTGAGGGCGTTTGGCGGGGTCACACAAGATGCTCAGGGGGTTTGGGGCCACGCGGGAGACACTCAGGGGGTTTGGGGCCAGGCGGGAGACACTCAGGGGGGTTTGGGGCCAGGCGGGAGACACTCAGGGGGTTTGGGGCCAGGCGGGAGACACTCAGGGGGGTTTGGGGCCAGGCGGGAGACACTCAGGGGGTTTGGGGCCAGGCGGGGGTTTGGGGCCAGGCGGGGGTTTGGGGCCAGGCGGGGGTTTGGGGCCAGGTGGGAGACACTCAGGGGGGTTTGGGGCCAGGCGGGAGACACTCAGGGGGGTTTGGGGCCAGGCGGGAGACACTCAGGGGGGTTTGGGGCCAGGCGGGAGACACTCAGGGGGGTTTGGGGCCAGGCAGGGGTTTGGGGCCAGGGGGGGTTTGGGGCCAGGCGGGAGACACTCAGGGGGGTTGGGGCCAGGTGGGGGTTTGGGGCCAGGCGGGAGACAATCAGGGGGGTTTGGGGCCAGGCGGGGGTTTGGGGCCAGGCAAGAGACACTCAGGGGGTTTGGGGCCAGGCGGGAGACACTCAGGGGGGTTTGGGGCCAGGGGGGGTTTGGGGCCAGGCGGGAGACAATCAGGGGGGTTTGGGGCCAGGCGGGGGTTTGGGGCCAGGCGGGAGACACTCAAGGGGGTTTGGGCCAGGCGGGAGACACTCAGGGGGGTTTGGGGCCAGGCGGGAGACACTCAGGGGGGTTTGGGGGCCAGGCGGGAGACACTCAGGGGGGTTTGGGGCCAGGCGGGAGAGACACTCAGGGGGGTTTGGGGCCAGGCGGGAGACACTCAGGGGGATTTGGGGGCCAGGCGGGAGACACTCAGGGGGATTTGGGGGCCAGGCGGGAGACACTCAGGGGGTTTGGGGCCAGGCGGGAGACACTCAGGGGGGTTTGGGGCCAGGCGGGAGACACTCAGGGGGTTTGGGGCCAGGCGGGAGACACTCAGGGGGTTTGGGGCCAGGCGGGAGACACTCAGGGGGTTTGGGGCCAGGCGGGAGACACTCAGGGGGGTTTGGGGCAGGCGGGGAGACACTCAGGGGGGTTTGGGGCCAGGCGGAGACACTCAGGGGGGTTTGGGGCCAGGCGGGAGACACTCAGGGGGTTTGGGGCCAGGCGGGAGACACTCAAGGGGGTTTGGGGGCCAGGCGGGAGACACTCAAGGGGGTTTGGGGGCCAGGCGGGAGACACTCAGGGGGGTTTGGGGGCCTGGCGGGAGACACTCAGGGGGATTTGGGGCCAGGCGGGGGTTTGGGGCCAGGCAGGAGACACTCAGGGGGGTTTGGGGCCAGGCGGGAGACACTCAGGGGGATTTGGGGGCCAGGCGGGAGACACTCAGGGGGATTTGGGGGCCAGGCGGGAGACACTCAGGGGGATTTGGGGGCCAGGCGGGAGACACTCAGGGGGATTTGGGGCCAGGCGGGAGACACTCAGGGGGATTTGGGGGCCAGGCGGGAGACACTCAGGGGGATTTGGGGGCCAGGCGGGGACACTCAGGGGATTTGGGGGCAGGCGGGGAGACACTCAGGGGATTTGGGGGCCAGGCGGGAGACACTCAGGGGGATTTGGGGGCCTGGCGGGAGACACTCAGGGGGGTTTGGGGCCAGGCGGGAGACACTCAGGGGGGTTTGGGGCCAGGCGGGAGACACTCAGGGGGTTTGGGGCCAGGCGGGAGACACTCAAGGGGGTTTGGGGCCAGGCGGGAGACACTCAGGGGGTTTGGGGGCCAGGCAGGAGACACTCAAGGGGGTTTGGGGCCAGGCGGGAGACACTCAGGGGGGTTTGGGGCCAGGCGGGAGACACTCAGGGGGGTTTGGGGCCAGGAGGAGACACTCAAGGGGGTTTGGGGCCAGGCGGGGGTTTGGGGCCAGGCGGGAGACACTCAGGGGGATTTGGGGCCAGGCGGGGGTTTGGGGCCAGGCAGGAGACAATCAAGGGGGTTTGGGGGCCAGGCGGGAGACACTCAGGGGGGTTTGGGGCCAGGCGGGAGACACTCAGGGGGTTTGGGGCCAGGCAGGAGACACTCAAGGGGGTTTGGGGCAGGCGGGGGTTTGGGGCCAGGCGGGAGACACTCAGGGGGATTTGGGGCCAGGCGGGGGTTTGGGGCCAGGCAGGAGACACTCAGGGGGGTTTGGGGCCAGGCGGGAGACACTCAGGGGGTTTGGGGCCAGGCGGGAGACACTCAGGGGGGTTTGGGGCCAGGCGGGAGACACTCAAGGGGGTTTGGGGGCCAGGCGGGAGACACTCAGGGGGTTTGGGGGCAGGCAGGAGACACTCAAGGGGGTTTGGGGCCAGGCGGGGGTTTGGGGCCAGGCGGGAGACACTCAGGGGGATTTGGGGCCAGGCGGGGGTTTGGGGCCAGGCAGGAGACAATCAAGGGGGTTTGGGGGCCAGGCGGGAGACACTCAAGGGGGTTTGGGGCCAGGCGGGAGACACTCGGGGGGTTTGGGGGCCAGGCGGAGACACTCAGGGGGATTTGGGGGCCAGGCGGGAGACACTCAGGGGGATTTGGGGGCCAGGCGGGAGACACTCAGGGGATTTGGGGCCAGGCGGGAGACACTCAGGGGGATTTGGGGCCAGGCGGGAGACACTCAGGGGGATTTGGGGCCAGGCGGGAGACACTCAGGGGATTTGGGGGCCAGGCGGGAGACACTCAGGGGGATTTGGGGGCCAGGCGGGAGACACTCAGGGGGATTTGGGGGCCTGGCGGGAGACCTCAGGGGGATTTGGGGGCCT
>RXON01000806.1:0-51782 GCA_009667805.1 Leptobrachium leishanense | reverse complement strand
GGTCATCACTACACATAGTGTTATACACAATTATTTTCCATTCCAGCATTACCCAATTCTTTAGAGTTTACATACACCTTCTAGTATATCCACTTTTAATATTAAATAATTAAATTGTAGGCACGAAGCTTTGATATTTTTCAAATTTACCAATACACTCAGGTCATGTATTCCTGATTATGATTAACACATATTAATATATATATAATCCTTATAAAGATATCACACTAGTAACAGTCCAATAATATGGCTCACCAGATGTTATACAGTTCCGGTATATTCACATTATTTATAAAATAAACAAACAAAAAAACACAAGTTATGGAGATATACATTAATTCTATATACACCCATAAAGGGTAGCACTTAAGTAATAGATTCGTATCACTGTCTGTTAATCAAATACCTCTATAATGGCTATACATTGATCATACAATAATCATTAAATAGTATTTGCATAATGCTAGCATTGTGACACTCTCATATCCATAATTGTTATTTCATATTTGCCTATCTATCCACGTTTCTTGGCATATTTTAGCCATCAATGTCTTTAGAGTTCTATTCATTCTTTCTACTTTACCAGAGCTTTGAGGTCTGTATGCGGTATGTAGCTTTCATGAAATTCTCAGCAGGCGGGCAAGGTGCTGTAAACAACTTTGTACGAAGGCTGGACCATTTTCTGACCCAATTTCTAGAGGCAGTCCATACCTTGGGATAATTTCTCTCATCAAGCATCTCACTACTTCAGCAGTCTTTTCTGTTTGAGTTGGGTAGGCCTCAACCCATCCCGTTAATATACATACTAGCACCAGTGGATATTTATATCCTTTGCATGGAGGGAGAACAGTAAAGTCAATTTGTAGGGAGGACATTGGAGATAATCCAACAGATAATACTCCTGGTGGTCGTACTATCCCATGCCTTGGGTTGTTCTTAGCACAAGTGACACACTGATGGGCAATTGCTTTGCAAATGGCGGTGAGTCCAGGAACATAGAAATACGGTTCTAATTGTTGCTCCATTGCTGTCTTTCCTCCATGAGTTCTGGAATGCAGGGCCCAGACAATTTCAGGTGCCAGAGTGGCTGGTAAGACAATTCTTTCATTCTCCAACTGGTACCATCCGTCTTCTCTGTATTCTCCTGGCTCTTCGGAGAGCCATTTCTTCTCTTTTTCAGAGTAGGCCGGAGTCCAGTGAGTAATGGGTGTTGGTAACAGGGACGTCACCACTGGGAGAAGCCTCTTGGCATTCTTGGATATTCTGTGCTTCAAAACATATTCAGACAGTGCATCTCTTTCATGATCATTCTTTACCGCCGGCAAGAAATACTTCAGGGCACTTTCTTTCATATTTTGCAGCTGATCTTCAACCAGTATTTCTTTCAGGAAAAACGTCACCAGCGGAGCTTGGTATTGTGCAGCTCCCAGCTCTCCCATGCTTCACACAATTCGGGTAATTCTCAGATTATTGTGGGTGTTGGTATTCAAATTGGAGAAGCGTGTCGAAAAATTTGAGTCTCGTATCACTTCTATCTCCTCTTCCCCCACTAATTTTACGCCGAAGAAATTCAGCATCAGTTTATAGGCTCTCCGTAGCCTATGTTGGATTTCATTGGTGTTCTTCATAATTTCAATTTCAGAAGTAGTCAAAGGCTTTGCATGTTCATTTCGGCCTTGTTCACGCAGGGGAAACAACCATTGGATATAGCTGTGGTGCTTCTCCAGAAGTTCATATTCACCGTACCAGTGGCAAAGAACATCTTCAATAAATTCTCCATAAGGTGCAAATCTTCTTTTGTTCATATAGAAGTCAACATTTGGCTGATCTTGCAAAACAGCGTTCAGACAGAGCAGAGTTTCAACTTTCATTTGCGGGGATTCGGGTTCACATACCGGAATCTTGACAGGTGAGTCATCTTGAACCAGTCCTCTCTGGGGAACCGAAGTTTCATTTCGGTGTTCCGGATTTCCATTCCGGAAGCTTTTCAAGTGATTTTCAGCATTTACCGGGTATCCTCTCTGGCGATCGGGGTTTCCTTCCCGAACACTTTCCAGGGGATCTTCATCTTGAACTGGGTATCCTCTCCAGTTTAGTTTCAAGTGAATTTTCTCCTGCTGCTGTACCTGCTGCTGTCGAGTACTCTTAGCCTTGGTTTCTTTCCAATCACAGCCACGCTCAAGGGCTTGTGTCTGTCTGGCTGCTTCCTTTGCCGCCAGACCTGCTTTCCGGTTTCCTCTGGGAACTTCTTCCTTGCCTTTTTGGTGGTCACGGCAATGAATAACACCAACTGCGGACGGTTTCCATACTGCATCCACTAGATTCAATATTTCAAGGGCATATTTGACTTGTTTGCCTGCAGATGTTAGGAGGCCACGTTCTTTGTAGAGTGCTCCGTGAGCATGAATTGTCATGCAGGCATACTTGGAATCGGTGTATATATTCACTCTTTTGTTTTCAGATAGTTCTAGACCTCTGGTAAGGGCAATAATTTCAGCTCGTTGAGCAGAAGTGCCATTTGGCAGTAGTTTAGCTTCAATTGTTTCGTCAAGAGTGACTACTGCGTACCCAGCAAATATCTTTCCACTTTCTACAAAACTGCTTCCATCAGTGAACAGTTGCAAGTCGTATTTGTCTAGGGGTATGTCTTTGAGGTCAGGTCTGCTGCTATATACTTCATCCATTACTTGGAGGCATTCATGTTCTTGATCTTCTGGAGCATCTGGAAGCAATGTAGCAGGATTCAGTTTGGAGATTAGTTCCAAGTGAACACTTGGGATTTCACACAGCATAGCTTGGTACTTGGTCATTCTTGCATTGCTGAACCAGTAATTGCCTTTATAGTCTACAAGAGTCTGGACTGCATGAGGGACTTTCACAAAGAGTTCTTGGCCTAGTGTGGGCTTGTCTGCTTCTGCAACCAGGAGGGCAGTGGCTTCAAGCAACAAAGTCTTTAATTGGGTGAAAGCAACAGTTTGTTCTTCACCCCATATAAAAGGGTCAGGCTCTGCACCTTTGGTGACTTGGTACAGAGGCTCAGCAATAATAGCAGAGTTGGGGATCCACAGACGACAGAAGCCTGCAGCTCCCAAGAATTCTCTTACTTGGCGAGGAGTCTGTGGTTGAGGGACACGGCAGACTGATTCTTTGCGTTCTGGATTGCACGCTTGGTACCTGTAAGTTGAAAGTCTAGGTATTTCACGCTGCGTTGGCAGATTTGGGCCTTTCTTTTAGAAACTTTGTAGCCTGCCTTGCATAAAATACTTAACAGTTCTTTTGTGTCTTTGAAACAATCTTCTTCAGTTGGTGAGGCAAGCAGGAGATCATCAACATACTGCACTAGGGTATCTTTGTCTGGCTGAGAGTGAAAGACAGATAAGTCTTTGTTCAGCGCTCTCCCGATGATAGTAAACCTTGAGGGAGGCACGTCATTTGATGTTTGAAGTCATTCTGGGCGTTTTCCCACTGAAAGGCAAACAATGGCTGACCCGCTGGAGCCAAGTGGATACAGAAGAACACATCTTTTAAATCAAGTGTAGAATTCTGTGTTGCCGAGTATCAGAGCTAGAAAATTACACTCAATTGGGCCAAATCCGTATAAAATCACTGTGGCAGAATTAACTGCTCTTAAATCCTGGACAGGTCTGTACTCTTGGGTGTTCTCTTTCTGCACTGGCAGTAACGGAGTATTCCAGGGAGCAACACAAAACTTTAAAATCCCGTATTTTAGTAAACGTTCGAGATGGACTTGGATGTGTTGCCTGACTTTTTGTCAGATATGGTACTGGCGCAGCGCCACGGGCTGGGCACCTGGTTTAAGATCACCATATACCGGAGGGATGTTCTAGGCCAGGCCTGGTAGATTGACTTCTGAATCAGTTTCTGTTACCTTTTTATTCATCTTACTTTCAAAAATACACATTTTATAACACGTTTCTCTCTTCTCATCATAAGCAACTTCTTTGTGCATTCCCCATTTTACTTGTCTTTTCCTTTCTTATTGTCACTTTCTTATCTATTATTCTTAAACTATTTAGTTTACAATTTCTCCAAACTGATCTAACGACTGCAGTATTTTCCTCTATATCTGCTGTCTTTCTCAGATGTCTCTCCTAGAATTTTCCCTCCCATCTTTTCTCCTCCATCAGTGTTCATAAAGGGGGGGGTTTGGGCTTCAAAGTTGCAACAACTTTTTTTTTTTAAATCAGCAGAGACTCTTACAATAGACACAAATACAATTGGAATATAACAGAACTGTTTTACGTATAATATCAACAGACTCTCACAGCCTGCCACACCCAACACATTCACTTACTGGGACAAAAATACTGGTACATAAATCATACTAGATCTTTGAATCAAACATAACATACCAGAACAAGTGGCAATTCTGCCGTAGACATTTACACTTAATGAACGACTGTAGCACAGTACGCCAAACACTTACAAAAAACGTATGTTTAGCACACACAATCAAATCACCTTTTGTCTTGGTTTGAACAGACTTCAAACATTCCTCAGTCAAAAACAGTTTTTTTTTTCTCTTGTGCTAATTGCAGGTCTCTTCCTAATTTAGTCCTTTTAATCAATGCTCTGTAAAATGTGTTCATTAGAATTCATCCTGTCTTACAAACAATTTTTTTTACATTCATTTTAACGGAATGCTCTGTAGGGGCACACCCGAAAAACACAAAACAACGGCTGCACTCTCAGAAACCACATAGACACTGTACACACCATAATACATATACACACACAACAGGGATTACATACATAGATCATTTGTCATTGCAATGCATACAAAACCAAAGAGCCTATAAACCCACTATACACATATATAGCACTTATACAGACTGGGCAGCACATATACATTGCGCCATAAACGCAAACACAGCACATATATACAGAGGACATACAATACTTCCATATATCCATGCAGGGTATTGATCCGGATGCCCTAGGCGTCCAGTGACCACTGAATGAATCCCCCTGTGTCAAGACAGGATCCATTGTTTCCTCTCGTGACCATGAAAGATACAAGACAGGCCACTCAATTTCACACAATGTACGCAGCTTGCTCTTGTGCAGTTTCTTTCCATACTGGTGAACTGCATAAAGAATCTCGAAATTGCGTATCATATATTCCAGGGGTGTTTCACCCTCCTTTGCTTTCTTGGGTTTAGATGACCCGTTACCCATAGTTACTTCTTGAAAGCAGTAACTTCTTCACAATACAGATATTACTTTCAGCAAAATCACTTCTTAAATCAACTGTCTGGTACTTCGAACAACAGTTCTTTCGTGTTGTCTTCGCTTCCTCCTTTGGTAGCCAACTGCAGTCGCCTGAGCTGGAAACGTACCTCTGGAGTCCACTCTCAGATTTACTTCCTTGCTAAGCAAGTAGGCGCACACCCACTCACAACACTCTCAGCAATCACAGCCCGTACTGTACCAGATACATTCAGCACAAAACAGTACATAAACAGTTCTACTCTTTCAGGTAACTTTTCCTCAGATGGAACAAGTCCACTCTCCTACACACTCAACACCAGATACAATAAAACATAAAATACAGACACAATATTCGGGTAACAGTTCTTTTGTTGCAAACAGCTAGCTTTCAATCATTTAACAATAGTACCTACTGCAATATCAGTATTTACTTCACCATCAGTATTTATTACCCTACTGCGGGGGTTTTCATCATCAGTATTTATTAATGGAAAACAATAAGGTGGTGAAAATGGCGCAGATGATATATAGATGGTCGGTCTTGTGTAGCAGCAAGGGCACAAACGCACACTCCCAAGTGCGAATAGTCAATAGATAAGGTAGTAGGTAGAGTCCTCGCGCTTGCACCAAGTGTCCAGTGAGTGATACTTCAAAATAATCTAGAAAACATAACAGGAGACACACATTGCGCAGTACATCCTTATGACACCTGGTTTTTAGGAAGTAAGGTAATCAACTCACTTATTTCTGAGCCCCATTTAGTCGGCTCTGAACTATACAGGCATGAATCTGTGGATATAATCTCACCAACCCATCCTACCAGCAGCCGTCCGTGACAGTGGCCTGGTCCATAGATGAAGAACCGTCACCGTGTATCACTGCAAAGGAGCTAGGATGGGAAGAGATCACTTGCCTGAGCCTGAGCTATGTTTTCTAGATTATTTTGAAGTATCACTCACTGGACACTTGGTGCAAGCGCGAGGACTCTACCTACTACCTTATCAGTATTTATTACCCTACTGCAGGGGTTTAGCACTAGGGGGTGGCCAGTCCCCTTGTCTGGGATTAACACTTTCCCTAGTTAATCCGGACTGGTTTAGAGCATCACAGGCTCTCTTGAGGCACTACAGACCTTGACTATTCCTCGCTAGAGGGCAGTCTATCCCCAGCTTCTGTATCTTACACAGATGCAGAAGTCTGGTTTCACTCCCTCCGCAGCGCGGACAATTCTATACACTTATATGACTGAAGCTAGCTGCTGACATTATTCAACACAAGAAAATACAATTTTGTTAGTTACCCCTTTTGCCGCGGCGTCACCAGTTTCCTCGGCCAGTTCCTTTTCGTGGATTCTCAGTCAGGAGCGTGCCCTCAGCAGGTCGATGGTCACACAGAGCGAGAATTCTCGCGCTTTGGCGCCTGGTACACGATCAGCACGCCTGGGCCGGCTCCTGCTGGATTCCACCAAAATGCAGTAAATACTGCCGTTCAGGCCTCCTTGTCGAATCAAGGCCCAATCCCGCCGGACGAGACCCCAGAAATGTTACAGCCACCAGACCAGGTATTCTTGGTGATGATTCGACAAAAGGATGCCAGACGGAGGCCTTGGTCTTTAAGGGAAAATGGCTTTTATTCAGCGCTGGACTCAAGTAGCAGATCAAATCTGCAGACAAAGCTTGAGTGCCCAGAATAACAAAATCAGCTTAGTTTATACAAAGTTGGAAAATGCAGTTTCCTCCCATACCCCTACCCAACATTCCCTGCACCCCAGCTGGACACGTGATGGTTACCAAATGTCCAGCCTGGACGTTATCTTACATCTTTCGCCTGTTCTCCGAGTCCTTGGGTTTCAGCTTACAGCCACAAATCATCAGTTGCTATAGTTTTATGGCCATCTACTCTTCCTCCTCGGCATTGTTTATACAAACCACATTCCTAAATAGTTAGAACAGGCTAACTGAAATTGGGTCTGGTGAGCACAAAGGGACAGCAAGCTTTTAAAACACAAAATGGATGAACATCAAAATGGCGGATTAGCTATATTAATATATTTCTTAATTAAATCCCAGGAGGTGCCATCTCAGGGTCTGGGCAAGGTCCTGTGCCAGGAACTGGCCAGCTGCCAGCACTAGGGAATGGCCGAGCGGCGTCCGAGGGGGCGGGGCCTAGCATGGTCACGAGGAGCCGCCAGGTTTAAAACAGGGCGCAAGGAGTTGCCTCGTCGCCCTGTCGTGGAGAAGCACTGATAGACTCTGGTTTCGCTGCCATCCACCAAGTGCCACTGGTGTAGAGAGAAGTACCTTTCCTTATCGAAAGTATCGATGGCAGGAAACTGTTAAGACCCCACTGTACACATGAAACTATGCCTGTCTCTTTTTGTACTGGGGTGATGCAAGGAAAAAAATCAAGTTCCAAATCATAGAGTCACCCACTAACTATGGTGCTGTTGTGGCCCCTGGGGGACCCTCTGTCAGTGTATAATCATTTTCATGCGGGGTGATGTGAATGAGAGGATTTTTTAACTCTGGCTGTCAGACACATGGGAATTACAAAGAGCGATGCCAGTAAATATGAGTCGGTGTAAAGTGATGGATCCCATTTATCAAGCTCAGCATCATCATTAAATAGAAAATGTAAACACACCAAAACACGGAGGTTGCTATAAATCGGTAGTGAAAGAACAATAATAAATCACACACTGATACCAAGGAGCAGTAAAATTGATTATGACCAGTTAATTGAGTAACATTACTAGAGACCAGTAATTGTGGCTACACTTAATTAGGTGTCGCTGCCGAACAGCAACGAACCACTTACTGCCAACTCAATCACAGCACTGAAGAGACCAGTTACTAGTGCAAAATATTTCGGCTTAAATGCCAGTTGAGTTGGTAACAGAGATAGCACTGAATTAGCTGAACTAGCAGTAACCAGGGCCGGATTAACATAGGGGCAGATGGAGCAGCAGCTCCAGGCCCATGCCTCAGAATAGGCCCAGAGAAAAAATAACAATGTCTACATTGATGGACATTTGGACCTCATTATCTCCAACACCATATCAGCTACAGGGTCATGTGAGGTATCACTGGAAAGGCCAGAACATGGCATTTTCAATGATACCAAACATGTCCAGGTTTTATGTAACAATAAAAATAAAATAATAAATATTTATTTATTTTTTTCTCTCTAACACAGCAATACTTTACACTTTTCAATTATAAAGTGGACAATGATGCTGCACTAACTCATCATCTCAGGTGGGGAGGTGATGGCACGATCCGTTATTATGAATTGTTACACCAAAAACCTAAACCCCCGCACTGCAGCAAAGTGCACTGGGAGGGACTTTGAAACCCTGTGTCACTAATCTTTACACCTCACAAGGTCAAGGGAGGTGTCATTGGACAGGTCAGCTTCTGGCCTTTGCATTAATACCAAACATTACCATGTAAAATGTAAAAGAAAGGAAAAAACCCAAAAACCTTTTTATCTACTTATTTTTAGTTCCAATGCAATGGCATTGTCCATTTGTCACGTATAAAAATGAGCAATACCACTGCCGTTACTCACCTTCTCATTTCCCACGCTGGGAGCAAGATCAGTGTTTTATACATAACCATATTATTCATAAAACACCTTCCTCCAAAACACAAGGGAAATATTTCATTTTTGTGGTTAAAATTGTGTATTTTCTCAGTAAATGCAGTAACAGGTTCCCATTTCACTTCTTTAACAATAATTCCCTATAGAATATATAACCACAAAGGTTTGGATGATAAAGTGGGAAAAAATTATTTTACTCGCTGTAAATGATTGAAATGTGAATGTAAATGTCCTCACACAGTATCTGCCTGGATAGATATACCGTATCTGCGCTATTAAATAACCGAAAATATACTTTCATTTCACTAAATTCCAAAAAAAGACACCAGCTCCAGAGAGATCTTAATCCACCCCATAGAGATTTTAATTCAGCCCCATAGAGATCTTAATCCAACCCCAGAGAGATCTTAATCCAGCCCCATAGAGATCTTAATCCGGCCCAATAGAGATCTTAATCCGGCCCCATAGAGATCTTAATCCAGCTCCAGAGAGATCTTAATCCAGCCCCACAGAGATTTTAGGCCTCATTCACACTGTGCGATTTATGCAAAATCCGTGCGACGTCGCGCTGTGTAGCTTCTCCAATGCATTTCAATGGAGCTGTTCACATCTTGCAGCGAGATGTTGCGCGACGTCGCATGTCGTGCGTCGCAGAAGCATGTCGCTGGTACATGACCCTTTTTTTGTGATTTGCTATCTGCGATTTTGCGATTTGTATTGGTGGTGCTTTGCAAAAATCGCACAAAACGGCAATGTCGCGCGACATTATCGCACCATGTTGCGAATATGAAAATCTCGTGGAAAGTCGCAAGATTTTCAAATCGCACAGTGTGAACGGGGAACGGGGCCTTAATCCGGCCCCATAGAGATCTTAATCCAGCCACAGAGAGATCTTAATCTGGCCCCATAGAGATCTTAATCCAGCCCCAGAGAGATCTTAATCCTGCCCCAGAGAGAACTTAATCCGGCCCAGAGAGATCTTAATCTGGCCCTGGCAGTAACATGTGATTGATGACCTCGCCACTCCTGAGGCTCTAATCGTTAAGAGAGCCCAGACCATTTAAATGATATATAAATATGGAGTAATTTGCAGAGCATTTCCAGCATTTACAGTGGTTCCCGAAAAACCCTGCCATTCGGTGGTTTAATTCGGCAGGTTTATTCAGGCGAATCCCATAGGCTTCAATGTTAAAAATATTCCCGTTTTAATTCAATATTTAATAAACCGTTCATTATAAAATTCTGCAGTAAAAAGTCTCTTTATTTATAGATTTTTCTGCATTTTAATATTTTTAACTTTACTTCTTTTTTCTGTAACAGCCCTTTTTATTATCATTCATTGGATTTTATATGTATATTTCAGACATTTTCGCTCAGTAGTTTCTTTGCAAACAGCGTTTCACTTTTCAATCATCAAGCAAACAGTTCTTTTAATTTATTCACTCCATTCGTCTGCGGTGTCGGCTTTTTCCGGCATCTTCGCTGCGTGTGATCGGCTCCTGCTCGGGTTTTTCCGGCATTTTTGGCGGGTTAATCCAGATGTTTTTGCGGGTTTTCGGCGTGCATTCGGCGGGTTTTGCGGTTAGTTTTCGGCGGGTTTGTGGCGACCTTTCCCTGCAATTCGGGGACCCTGTGGTGCTTGCTGAATACACCGCAGGGTCGCCGAAATGGGATCGGCAAAAGGAACCGAATTGAAGAGAACGAGAAGTCACTGAACGTGCGATGACGTTTCGATTCTCTTTGAATTACCCTGTTGGTTTGTTAATAGCAGTAAATATAAGTTATTGATAACCTCCTCTGCCGAACCTGAACCTCTAATCACTCACAGCCCAAACAGGTGAATTGATTAGAAGGTGTCGGGTAAATGCCGAGCGTAACAGCAATATATATATAATGCAGTGATCCCTTGTTTAGAAAGAATTCCATTCAGTAAGAATATAATATTGAAAGCAGGAATTTAAACCGTATGATAAAACTTAGAGGGTAAAATATGCTGCATATGTTGTGGATTAGCTCAGCGGCAAAACCCTATAGCCAGAGAAAATCTGTCCAATTCAGGATACAACGAGTGAACAATACTGCCGTCTGAGAATTGACAAGCACAATAATCTCACCTTACGTTTCTGCGCCTGTCAAAGTCAATCTGCGTATATATGCTGCAGCAATAATAAACAAACTTCTCCATTTTATTGTTTGGGTATGTGTAGAATGTGTAACTATACGTTGCTGCGTATTTTTTCTCTGGGCTGGTGTATTTGGGTTCGGCCACGACGTTCAGATTTGCCGTTAACACCAGGTTTTAGGAGTCGTTAAAATTATGCGCGCAAAGGCTGTGCGTTAAAAACTGCGCATAGATTGTAATACCATCCGCGTACCAGCGCACAAACGCATTTGCGCTCACAATGTTAAGTATAGGACGCGCGCATTACAGTACACTCGCATAGGGTTCGCGCGGGTTCACCCGTGTTAGACGATAACGCGCATTTTTTGCGCGGATATAGTACGACGCTCAGGGCAAAGGGTTTTACCCTTCGCGTTAATGTGTTTTTGCGCACGCGTTAAAATTTGCGTTAAGATTGTAATAGGGCCCCTAGAATCTCAACACAAGTGTCATGGTGTTGTGGTCATGATGATTTCTAGACACTAGGTGGCGACAGAGCCCAGAGAATATGATTTAAATTGCTATTTGTCATTAATAAGGTTTTTAATCTGGATCTGTGCACATTGTATGTATAACTTTATATCACGTGCAAAGTAACAGCAGACTTTCCAATCACACAGCACTTTGCAGGAATATCTGCGCATTGCTTAAACATTGTTTCCCGCATAAAGTCACCTATCTTATCCGCATGAAGCAGATATTTATATAGCGCCGTGTGGCCTTATATTCTTTATATAGCTGCTTCCAGCCTCACTCGTCATTTCTCTGTGTACACTGAGTATTGGCATTTGATACTTATTTGGGATTTGATTCTCCTGCGTCTACAAGCGACTCTGAACCTGCGCTGCCAGCCCCGATCTCTGCCTGACCACATCTCTCCATACCCCTGTTTTGTGTCACATACATGGAATTGTCCCGAGTATTTCTCCTGCTTTTAGCTTTGGATTTTCTGTTATTTAACCCCTGGGTGACCTCCAGCCTGTATATTAAACCACGTGCATCATGTGACCTCAGGGAGTAACATGTATTAATGATACCCGAGTACCCGGAGCCCCCCCTGTGCATATAAATACTCATCACTGATTGGAGGGAACGGACACAGACAAGTCATTCTTTACGCGGCGTTTGTGTGAAATAGAAATCAGATTTATTGATTACAAATCTATCAGCGAGTATCAGTTCTATGATCAATCAATCAGTATAAATCAGGAGCAAAGCCACGAGATCTCAAAGGATCAGCTTAATAGCCAGCGATCAGGGGGTTAAACATTCAGCCAATCCGCAATCACAGGGAAATAGCATTTACATCTGCACAACCTGATCCAGAAACTTTCCATTAAGAGGAATATTAAGAATGGGATTTTCCAGTAATGTTTGAGCCAGTTGGTGGATCTCATGTCCTGCTCGGCCCATTATCAGAGGGGGATCCCATCATGTTTCTGCACAAGCATTCCTTTCTTTTTATACAATTATTCTTAATATGGGATTATTAGCTAAACCCAGCAAGGCATTCTATGGGTTAAAGAGTTTTCACTCCTAGAAATCATTTTAACTGACACAAAATCCACAAATTCCTCAAATTCTCACCCAGGAATTATCCCTCTTTACCCAGAATCCAGCATGGAGCGGCTCGGTGAAGGCGGCAGTGAAGGTGTGTAAGTGTCTGATCGGGTCACACAGCTCATAAAAGGACAAACGTCCGGCCTCATAGTCCAGGAATATCCCTAATCTATAACAGGAAAAGGAGTGAGGGAACAGGATTGATTTACTGTTATGTAACATATAATACTTTTTATTATAAATCTTCTCCAAACACCAGGACTTGTTATTATTTCCAATCAGTGACTGCACTCCCCTCCTTTTTATACTGGGATAGGTCATCCCGACCCCCCACCCCCTGATTCACTGACCTCCACTTCCCAGTAATGTCGCCCTGAGGAGAAACTCCTGGAGCTTAAAACCTGAGAATAATCCTGAAATCTCTCTGGTGTTTCTGGGCGTCTCTGATTTATTTCTGACCAGGAAACAGTTTTCAAATCCTCTGATACAGAAACATTATTACAAGCCGTGTTTACATCCAGTAACATGTCTGAAGCCGTGTTTACATCCAGTAACATGTCTGAAGCCGTGTTTACATCCAGTAACATGTCTGAAGCCGTGTTTACATCCAGTAACATGTCTGAAGCCGTGTTTACATCCAGTAACATGTCTGAAGCCGTGTTTACATCCAGTAACATGTCTGAAGCCGTGTTACATCCAGTAACATGT
The DNA here is from genome assembly GCA_009667805.1 of Leptobrachium leishanense. Classification (NCBI taxonomy): domain Eukaryota; kingdom Metazoa; phylum Chordata; class Amphibia; order Anura; family Megophryidae; genus Leptobrachium; species Leptobrachium leishanense. The sequence continues at coordinate 38,518 of RXON01000806.1, read as the reverse complement.
CTGAAGCCTCCGTACACGCGCGCCGTCTCGTTATTCTGGTCACAATCCCAGCTAGGCCTGAGTGTAAGGTCACTGAGATCAGACCCACATCCAGATCTCCTGCATCATGGACCTTTATATCACGTCTCTCTGTGTCCTCCTCAGTGTCACAATAGTCGTCTCTGTCTGATTCCCGTCCTTCTAAGACAGTTACTGGGTCGGTCATGACACACAGCTCCTCGATGTCGCCCATCTTCCTGGACAGCTCCTCCTTCTTTATTTCCAGCTGCCGGATTAGATCTGAGACTCGGAGTGAGACCTGCTCTTCCTGCCGGAGATCTCACTCAGGACTCGCTTCTCCAGGGCTTCCAGCTGTTTCCTGATGTCTCTAATCAGGGCAGTGACTCGCTCTGTTACCCCGGCTGCTTTTCCTTGCACTTGTCTCCTGAGCTTCTCCAGGTTCTGGACTCTTTTCTCGGCCTCCTCTCTCTGTGAGGTCAGTTTCTGGAGAATATTCCTCAGTGTCTCCTTCTTCTTCTCAGAGGCCTCATTCAGAGTCTCCACCTGGTGTCCCCTGTGCTCTCCGGCCAGGCTGCAGGACACACAGATACAGGTCGTGTCCTCACAGCAGTAATATCTCAGGATTTCCTTGTGGACGGAGCATTTCCTGTTCTCCAGTGAAGTGGTGGGTTCAGTTAAGACGTGTTCTGCTGACTTGCTGTGGACCTTCAGGTGGTTTTCACACAGAGAAGCTTCACAATGTAGACATGTTTTAACAGCCAGTACCGGAGACTGAATACAGTAAGTACAGGGGATCCCGGCCTCCTCCTGCTCTGGGTGAGTAGATCGGATATTGTCAGCGATGTTCCGCAGTTTCCTGTTCTTCACCAGAGCCGGACGCTCCTGAGACTCTGCTCTGCACTCAGGACACGTATAGGCTCCAGATCCCTCCTGTGTGTCCAGCACATCCCCAATGCAGGTCCTGCAGAAGCTGTGTCCACATGGCAGGGTCACAGGATATGTATAAATGTTCAGGCATATGGAGCAGGTCAGTTCGTCTCTCAGATCAGCAGACGCCATCGCTGGAAGCAGAATGAGAAACAAAACTAACTTTTCTCTTATCAGGAGTCAGTGGGCGTGTTTTACCACATTCTTCACACACAGGGTGTGGACACTTTGCATCATGGGACTGATTATTAACCCTGTAGGTTCCTGATTTGAGTTTTCCCTCTGGTTAAATCTCACAGGTGGATCCAGAGAGGGCACAGGGGGCATTTGTCCCCCCCAGCTGCCGTCCCATTGTAGGTGATACAGGGGACCTTTGGAAGTTTGAAACCCTGTATCTCCGTTTCTCCACATCATACATAGACCATTGAGGTGTCATTGGAAAGGCCAGAGTCTGACCATCCCTAAGAATTATACCCTTATCCTCTTCTTACACTTTTCCCCATGTAAGTTACCTTCTTAAACCTACTAACCCCCCCAGGCCCCCCTACCCGCCCCCCCGTAAATGAAAACACAACAAAGTATTGGCATTTTGAAAAGGTCACGTCTTTTATTACTTAAGGCCAAATTCTTTGCCTCTAAGGCAGAATTATTATTATCGATCCTCGTATGCCAAATACGCTACGCCAGATAACACTGGCAGCCAGATAACACTGGCAACTGCAATGCACCACAAGCATTGCCCAGAAATAGCGCCCACGTGGCTAAGCAGGATGACCACACGTCTGCTCAGTGTATTTTTATGGCAGATAGCAGGCCGAAGGATCTGCCAACCAGGAAGGCACCTGAGCCTGGCCGTATGAAACCACAACTCACCCCGTACCCTGCAGATCCTCCCCCCACTATCGCTCTCCACGTGCCAGGCCGCCTATTTCACTGCTCCTCCCTAACCTAAACCATATCCATCTTAAGCGCAATCCCCCAGCTGTGGCCGTTCAAACCACCAACTGGCTTCCTGCCACATGGTAAAGTACCCAATTTAAGCGCAATCCACCCAGTTGTGGCCGTAAAAAAACACCAACTGGCTTCAAGCTACTTGGGATACTATCTGATCGATAATAATTGCTCTAAACCATGCTTTTAATCAAAGACAATCCCCCAACCCTGGCCGTTCAAAAACCACAGGCTGGCTTCATGTAACATGGTGTATAATGTGATGGAATAGGTAGACTAACCATGTCCATATTTAGACAATCCCCCAGACATGGCCGTATAAACCGTGCACCGGGTTCATGCAACATGGTATATTTCCATATGGGAAACCACGGGCGGTCTTGCATGAGTGGTGGAATCACCACTCCATTGCCCCTATCCGTGGTGCTTCTGCTGAGTGACCTTTCCGACGTTGTAACGAACCAGCATCTATGAAAGAGAAAACAAAACAGGGTGGGTTGGGTGGGAGTAAAAGAAAAATTATTGCAATACCAAAAATGTCCTCCGCCCAGCCTCTTGTATCCTCCCTTCCCCCTCCTTTTCCATTGTTTATCTTCCCATTGTACCCAATCACAAAGAGCCATGCTTCAGCTCACAGAACAAAGCCTTATCCCATAGAATAAAGGAAACTCCCTCCTTTGAAACTCTTGTGCAACACAGGGATAATCCTTAAACCTCCCTCATTCCTAATCAGTCTTTCTCTCGAACAATGCTTCCAAACATGACTATTTGCAATGTACAGCGTAAAAAGTAAAACTGTGAATTTTTCTACATTTTGTTCTAAATTGTGTATTGGAGGATAAAAAGTGAAATGGCTCAGAAGCAAAGGGGTTAACTTCTATGTATCAAACCTCTGGATTTCACGTGAAAAGACTATTTCCTGGATACACTCAAAATATGTAAACTTCTATAGTGTGTATACTGTATGTCCAAACCTGTGTGTGTATCTGTGTGTATATATAGATGTGTATATAGCTGTGTATGTGTCAATGAGTGTGTGTCTGTATACAGCTGTGTGTGAGTGTGTACCTGGGTGTATATCTCCCAAATGTCCCTGCTTTTGAGTGACGGTCCCTACTTTGGGCCCAATCCCCCCTTTTCCCCTGTCTTTCAAATGTTCCTCCTTTTAGGCGCTCCCCAATATATTCAGGGAGTGCAGGTGTATAACAGAGCTGCACAGCAATAAAACTCCCAGCAATGAGTCTGTAAACCATTGTTTCCCAAACCTGTACTCAGGAGCTGCTGACAGGACAGGTTTGCAGATATCTGAAGCCCAGCACAGGTGATATTATTTGCTTCTCAGTGATTGGAGGATTTCCCCGAGGAGATCTGCAAAATGTGGCCAGTTAGAGGGTCCCGGGGACAGGTTTGGGAAACATTGCTGTAAACTCTAATAAATGGAATAAGATACTTTGCTTTGATTTTATTTAACATTTTATTGATATAAATGTCGTAATATTTTGTGATGTCGCCTATAAAGTCTGGGAATAGGGGAGTTTTGAGCCTGGCTTTAGCGGCTCCCTAAATGCTGTGTGTGTGTGTGTGTGCGTGTAATGTGTGTGTGTGTGTGTCTGTGTGTGTCTGTGTGTGTGAGTGTCTGTGTGTGTGTGTCTGTGTGTGTCTGTGTGTGTGTTTGTCTGTGTGTGTGTGTCTTTCTGTATGTGTGTGTGTGTCAGTGTGTGTGTGTCTGTGAGTGTCTGTGTGTGTATGTGTGTGTCTGTCTGTGTGTGTGTCTGTGTGTGTGTGAGAGTGTCTGTGTCTGTGTGTGTCTGTGTGTGTGTGTGTATGTGAGTGTCTGTGTTTGTGTGTCTGTGAGTGTCTGTGTGTGTATGTGTGTGTCTGTCTGTGTGTGTGTCTGTGTGTGTGTGTCTGTGTGTGTGTCTGTGTGTGTGTCTGTGTGTCTGTGTGTGTGTCTGTGTGTGTGTCTGTGTGCGTGTGTGTCTGTGAGTGTCTGTCTGTGTGTGTGTCTGTGTGTGTGTGTGTCTGTGTCTGTGTGTGTGTGTGTGAGTGTCTGTCTGTGTCTGTGTGTGTGTCTGTGTGTGTCTGTGTCTGTGTGTGTGTGTATAGTGATGGGCTGAACACCCCCATTATCGGTTCACATTCAAACTCGAACATCGGAAAAAGTTTGAACGCAAACACGATTCGAACGCAATGCAAGTCAATGGGGCTCAAAAGTTCAAAAATGAAGGTCCCCTCCAGAGGGCATATATGCAAGATATTGGTCATAAAAGGTGTATGGGGGTCCGGGTAATGCCATGGGGGACAGGAAACAATGAAGAACAAATTTTAAAAAAAGGTTTTAACCATTTCACCGCTGTGCGCTGAGCTCATTTTTTCCGCTTTTGCTCATGTTTAAACGTGATTTGAAGCCATGGGAAATGTTTTATCACCAATGAGTGGGAAAAATTACGATTTTAATGCAAACGTTAACGTTCACTTGTGCGAGCATTAACGTTTGCTGCGGTGCTTACCGCATATTACAATCCAAACACTAATGGGTTAAGTAACGCGTTTGGTATCTTGTGCTTTTCTGCGCGAGGTTAATGTACATTGCGCTCCCTATACTTAACATGGGGAGCACAAAGTGTTAATCAGCGCTGGTATTACAAAGTCCCGGCGCTGATTAACATCCGGCTGTGGTTAGTGGAAAGTTAACCAGAGCCAGGACTTGGTGTTAACGGATTCCGCTTCTGTAAAATCCGTTAACACCAGCCTCAAAAAGAAAAAAAAGACTCAGATACTCACCTCCTGTCCCGCGGCGAGGACCACGGCTCCAACTGCCTCCTCCGTCCGGCGGGAGCAAGGAAAGACTGGGGGAAAAGATCCCCCCAGCAGGCCCGTCTTTAATATTGATTGGACCCTGGGCAAACATTTACTTGGGCCCCCCGAAAACACGCCCACCGCATAATTTTGCTCTCCACCCCAACAGTAAAAAAAACAAAAATACAAATACATCATGGACTTGTTACAAAACGCTTTAATAATGTAAACATAAAGAACTGGCTCAAAAACAAGTCCTTAGATTGATCTGTAACAGTACATACCTGCCAATTATAGCCTCTTCTAGGTTCTTTCTCATATATTTCTATTAACAGCTATATATTCTTGAGAGAAAAAGCATGTTAATATCTTAATACTTTTCAGTAATAAAGTGCAAATGACCATTATTATGTTTAAAGTGTAAAACAAGTAGTTATATACTGTAGTCTAGTGATAACACAAAAATAAAAAATAAATGTACCCAGCACTGACCCACCAGAAATTTATGTACCCAGCACAGGCCCCAGAATTATATGTACCCAGCACAGACCCCCCCTAAATATATGTATCTAGCACAGGCCCCCCAGAAATATATGCATCCAGCACAGGCTACAGAAATATATGTATCCAGCACAGACCCCCCCCAGAAATATATGTATCCAGCACAGAACCCCCAGAAATATATGCATCCAGCACAGGCCCCCAGAAATATATGTACCCAGCACAGATCCCCCCCCCAGAAATATATGCATACAGCACAGGCCCCCAGAAATAAATGTATCCAGCACAGACCCCCAGAATTATACTTATGCAGCACAGACCTCAGGATCAGGTAACCCACATGCTCCTCCAAGCGCCAACATTCTCCTCCACGTGGCTGCCAGCTTCTGAAGACTGTGACATGCTCTCGTGAGATCTTGCCTTTAGGCCATGTCACAGCCTTCACAGGACGGTGGCCACGTGAGGGAGCACGCTGGCGCTCGCAAGAAGACACGGCTAGTCAAGGGGGCTGCTAGCGGAATGCTGTTAATGCATTTCGCTAGCAGCAGCAGCGGTCATCCACGGTTTACGTGGGCCCAAGGGGCAGCTGCTTTGGACCCCTCAACAATGACTGGGCCCGGGGCAACTGCCACTTTTGCCCTGCGTTAAAGATAGCCCTGCCCCCCAGTCTCTCCCTGCTTATCACTACGTGGACCCAGGGGCGGATCCAGACACAGGTTTGGGGGGGCATTCTACCAGTTTTGGCCAAGAGCTGGTGTTGGGTTCGCAGTGACAGGTGGATATATTTGCCCCAGCTCACATTGATATATTGCCCCCAGCTCACAAGGATGTATTCGCCCCCAGCTCTCACCTCCTCTGCTGCCTGGCTCCTCCGCAACCGTTCCGAGTACCTGCCGGCCATTCTTCTCCCTACGACCGGCTACCGGAATGCAGCTTGGCCGCTTGCCGGGAACCACCTGACCAGCGCAGCCGCGTTCTCAGGAGATTGTGGAGTTCACGTGAACTCAGCGATCTTGTGCGTTGGTCAGGTGGTTCCCATCCCAGGCGAGCGTCAAGCTGCATGCCGGCCGTGGCAGCCGCTCATAGGGAGAAAAGCGATCCACCCCTGCACAGACCAGCCGGATTTCGCCTCGCGAGATCTGGCTGGTCATGTGACCGGCAGGGGGGACTCAATGGAGTCCTATGGAGTCCAGGATATTTACACGCGGTAACAACGCAGGCAGCATTTTTTGCACCTTCGTTGTAATCCAGCGTTAAAACCTGCAAGTCCAGGTTTTCCTCCCTTGCGCCCACATTTTAACGCTGAGAACGTAATTTAACCCAAGGTGTGGGAAATGTTTTAGCAACAAGGTGTGGGAAATGTTTAATCCCATAGGCTTCAATGTTAAAAATATTCCTTTTTTTATGTAATATCTAATAAACCGTTGCTTATAATACTCTAAAGAGTCTCTTTATTTTTAGATTTTTTATGATCTTTTAAGCATTTTTTAAAAAAAAAAAATTCAAACTTTCCTCAAACGGCCCAAAAAGTTCGAAGTTCGCAAATTTTCGAACAGCCGATGTTCGAATCGAACTTCGAACTTATTCGAACCGCCAGCCCATCCCTAATTGAGATTCATCTGGTTAAATATAGCCATAATGGTTTATAGGACTTTATTTGCACTATAAGCACTTTAAGATACAGTTACAGGTATTTATAAAGTGCCAACAAGTTCCGTAACGCTGTACAATAGGAGACATAATAACAGATATACATTAGAAAAAATAGGAACCACTAGTTGGTACAAAAATTGGCAAGAACGGGCTTAACCCAAGAAGTTAATTGATGACAAACCCAACCTTTATTTACACATTTGCATTATAGACACTCATAAAAACATATGATATGGGGGGGGGGTGAATGGATCACAGAAATACCATGTGAGTAAGATGTTGCATAGGAGGAGATCACTCGTATGAATGCTCCACCGAGCATCATATAAAGCAGCGTTTCTCAACTGGTGGGTCGCGACCAGGGGCTGACTGGGTCTCGGGACATGTGCCCGCCCCAGCCTCTCGAAGGCAGCGCTGCAGCAGATCCAGGCCGCGCGCCTACCTCTGCCCCCTCACCAGAAACCATGTGCCGGAACTTTGCTGCTTGAAGGAAGTTCCGGCGCGCAGTTGCTGTGAGGGAAACAGGCATAGCCCCGCCCCCTCAGCTAGAGCTCTGCTGCATCTGGTAAGCTAAGGCGGGGGGGGAATCAGCTTGCACTTGCCTCCCCAGCCTTTTGAAAGACTACAGGGGCGGGTCCGGGGGGCAATTGATGGGCACCATATCTATATGAGCTGGGGGCACCATATTCATGTGGGCTGGGGCACATATCCATATGAGCTGGGGGCACCATATCCATATGAGCTGGGGGCACCATATCACGAGCTGGGGGCACCATATCCATATGAGCTGGGGCACCATATCACGAGCTGGGGGCACCATATCCATATGAGCTGGGGCACCATATCCATATGAGCTGGGGGCACCATATCAATATGAGCTGGGAGCACCATATCATGAGCTGGGGGCACCATATCTATATGAGCTGGGGGCACCACTTCCATATAAGCTGGGGGCACCATATCCATATGAGCTGGGGCACTATATCCATATTATTATTATTATTATTTATTTATAAAGCGCCAGCATATTCCGCAGCGCTGTACAATAAGCACAGTACAGACAGGGTTACAATACATTGAACAACATTTGACAAACAGTACAGGAGGAGATGAGGGCCCTATTCCCGTAGGAACTCACAATCTAGGAGGGTTGGGGTTGGAAACAGGAGGAGAGGACTGTAAGGTGAGAGTGATTGATGGTTGTGTCAGTGAGTTGGGTGGTAGGCTTCCCTAAATAGGAATGTTTTCAGGGAGCGTTTGAAGGAAGAGAAGTTAGGGGAAAGTCTGACAGCACGAGGGAGAGCGTTCCAGAGAGTGGGGGCTGCGCGTGAGAAATCCTGCAGTCTATCATGGGAAGAGGTGATGCGGGGAGAAGCTAGGCGCAGGTCACTGTTTGACCTTAGGGAGCGGGCTGGGGTGTATTTGGTGATTAGTGAGGACAGGTAGTGGGGCGCTGAGTTAGTGAGGGTTTTGTAGGTAAGGATAAGGATTTTGAACTTAATTCTGCGTTAATATGCGTTGGGGGCAATATATCCATATGAGCTGGGGCAATATATATATATCCATGTGAGCTTGGGGCAAATATATCCACCTGTCACTGCGAACCCAACACCAGCTCTTGGCCAAAACTGGTAGAATGCCCCCTTCCCGAAACCTGTGTCTGGATCCGCCCTTGAAAGACCAGAGGGACTCACCCAAGAATACAACAACCCCATTACCTGAAGAAATAAAAGATTTCATTATATAAACACCCAGGGCCGGTGCTAGACTATTTTGCACCCTAAGCAAGACCAGCTACTTGCGCCCCACCCCAAAAAAACCACTGCACATTACTGTGGAGCTCTGTGATACCCTCATAAACACTGCACATTACTGCCCCCAGCTCACATGGGTATATATTGCCCCAGCTCACATGGATATATTGCCCCCAGCTGACATGGGTTTATATTGCCCCCAGCTGACATGGGTATATATTGCCTCAGCACACATGGGTATTTATATATATTTTTTTTGAGAAAGGATTTTACCAGGAAGGATACATTGAGATTTCTCTCATTTTCAAGTATGTCCTGGGTGGCGAGTCTGTACCATTAGGTGTCTTGCCCAAGGACACTTACTGGAAGTTGCTCGCTGGGATCAAACCCATGACTCCACAGGCTCTCTCCATGCAGAGCAGTGATGTTACCTCTACTCCACCCAGCCGGTACTGGTATATTGCCCCAGCACACATGGATATATATATTGCCTAGTGATGCACCGAAATGACATTTCTTTACTGAAACCGAAAATACAGTATTCGTTTGGCCGAAAACCGATACCGAAATTTTTTCAAATTTATTTTGCAGAATTGTGTGTGTAGCGATGGTTTAAAACACTGTTGCTGTATTACTCATTTTTGGCCACCAGAGGGAGACAAGCACAATGTAAGAGACACTGGACAATGGGACTACGTTTTTCCAGCATGCTTTGCGGTGGGAACAGGAAGTGGTTGGGGAGAAAGGAGATACATCCGCAGCCTCGTGCAGAGAGAGCGCAGAGCGCGCCGAGGAGTGAACAGAGCAAGACGCACGTGAGACAGAGAACGATTGTGACCAGGCCGGAGAGCAGGCGCTGCCCTGTGGACGCTGGAGATCGGTTTCAGTGACTTGCCAGAGACCTAGTAATACATCGCTGAGAGGTATGCACAAACACAGAGCTGCAGGTTGGACCCCGAGTTAGGAGACCGCAGATGATCTAATGGGAGTGCAGGCGGTAAGCTGAGATCCTTGTTGCAAAGATGGACAAGCAAGAAAAGCGGATCCGGTGGCACAGAGTCCCAGCGTAAATCAAGCGGAGAGACGTCCTTGTCGGGTCAGCGGAACAGATTGTCTGGCAGATGGGTGAGAGGCCTCCCAGGCCACAGTCAAGTTAATAAAACACGCTGCAAGTTTGTTTAAATCTACAGGGCCCCAACTGACTAGTCGAAGAAACACCGTATCTATTCACTGGCCAGTTGAATGAAGGGGTTAACTTCTTATTTTTTTTCGATGCGAGTTTCGCGCATTACGAAATCCTGTAAAGTATATATATATACCATGCTTGCATTATATGTGCCAGTTTATTGAGAACAGTAAACTATATAATTATAAAATCCACAACAGTGCTGGTGTATATTTATTCCCTAGTGCGGGGAGACTAACCCAAGGTTTAAATTCAGCGGCTCCTCCCGGAGTGAGCGCTACATGTGTTTTTATATTAAATTATAAAAGGGTTAAGTTATACATCTTATTAATTTAAAAATGAATGAGAAAAAATAAAAGTCTAATAAAAAAAGGGTTATTTTGTTTAAGTAACGCTGTGAGCTGGCGTTCTGCACAGCTTCAACAACAAAATTAGCAGGAGAAAAAATAATAGCAAATCCTTTTTATTACTAATAGAATTGACTTGTTAATGGGCTGATCTTTGGCCGCTGTTAGCAATTCATTTTATAATAAACACACAGCCTTGTGCCTACAGCAGTAATACAGATGCCTGTGATGAGACAGAGCTGATGCCGGGGCCAGTTCACTGAATTGTTTCTCCCTGTGGCACACAGAGGGTTAAGGCTGACACTGACCCCCCCCTGAGGATGGGGGGAGGGGGAGCCAATGTCTAAGAAGCAGCCAGGCTCCCTGCTCTGCAAATGGTCACGACAGAGTCTCACATCGGGAGGGGATTTAAGGCAGGTTTTCTGTCCCCCTAGAGCTGTGGGAGGGAGTGCAGAGGGGATCCCAGCGGCGGCCAGTGAGTGGGGGGGGTGATTTTGCGCCCCTCCCCAACGTAAATCACCAGCCTCTCCTGCTTGTCTGGAAGCGCTGCTCCCGGGCTGCAGAGAGACATGCTGGCTTCGCGCGGACACAATGATCGGACAGATCGGGAGAGCTGCAGCACCGCGCCGACACAATGATTTCTTCGGTGGTTGGGCCCAGCCGCGCACTAGGCGCCCGCCTAGATCACCTAGCGTCAGCGCCGGCCCTGTAAACACCCAGGCACAGAACCCCTAGAATTGAATATAGCCAGGCTCTGTTGTAGGACACGTCACAGCCTTTCACAGGGCTGAGGACGGCGGCCGCGTGATGGAGCATGCTGGCGCAGGCACTTGGGGAAACACGCGGCCAGTCGAGGGGGCTGCTAGCGGAATGCTGTTAATGTATTCTGCCAGCAACCCCAGCGATAAACTTTGTCGGCCCTCAGCAGGAACCCGCGTTCTTGCAACATTCCCGCTGCTGGAGAAGTGCGGGAACGCCGTTCCCGCCGGACTCGAGGCCTGGGAGTGCGAATTAAAGGAGATGCGAAAGGGTTACAAGGAAAAAGTATAAAAGGGGAAAGGAAGGGGGACATGAAAGGGTGGGCTAAAGCAGGGCATGGAAAGGAGGATTGAAGGAGCTCATGAAATGGGGGGATTGAAAACCCTCACACAAATATTGCACATTTTATGTCTGATTAAAATTATTTCTTTTAAATAAGTAAAAATAAAGTGTTTTAGTTTGTAATTTCACAATCAGCTGATTGTAAGTTGCTGCGGGAATAGGGCTCCATTCCTCTCCTATTTGCTCGTCACTTGTTGTATTGTACCCTTTGTATTTTATTTGTCACCTCCCTATCTTTGTACAGCGCTGCGGAATCTGTAGGTGCTTTATAAAGCTCGTCGGCTTTTTTCCAGCGGCTGGTCTGTGCTGTGATCGGCAGCTCGTTGGCTTTTTTTCAGCACGGTTGTTCCGGTGGGTTTTTGGCGGGATTGCGGCAGGTTTTCCCTGCAATCCGGGGACCCCGCGGTGAATCCTGAACTTTGATTCCCCGAAGTGCAGGGAACTGTGGGTAATGAGAGAGCAGCGAAATGTCGGCGACATGTTCTCTGAATAACCCCTATATTTTAGCAAAAGAAAATCACGATCATTTTTTTTGGGGGGGGGGGTATAAGGGGCCCTGCAGGAAATCTTGCACTTGGGCCCTGAGGTTTCTAGTTACACCATTGGCACTGGGTATGTTTTTGGGGGGTTTTTTGTCCACAGCAGAGGCTAAAGGTTTTTTCTTCTTCTTGCCGCACCGCCAGGAATTAGAACACTGCAGAGCCTATACTATCATCTTGAGGAGTAGATGGTGCACATCGGGATCCTGATTTAACTGCATATCCTTCACTGGATCCTTACCTGATTTTTATCGCCGTTTGCTGAGGTTCACCCACAGTAGCACTCGTCAAACATGTCCTCAAAACGTAAATATGACACAAACTATATTAAATCTGGGTTTACGTCCATTGAAGAGAGACGAGATGGACAGAAAGCACAATGTGTTTTGTGTAGTGAAACACCGGCTAATGAAAGTATGAAGCCATCAAAACTAAAGCCCCATTTAGACACAAAACACCCGGCCTATGCAGAAAAACCTGCTGAGTATTTTCAACGAAAACTCCAGGAGCTAAGGGCGTCACAAAAGTGCCTCACATTATCATGTTCAAAGCAAGACCAGGCGCTCCGAGCATCTTACCATGTAGCTCATCGTATCGCAAAATACCCATACTATGCCCATACTATTGCAGAAGACCTTATCTTACCTGCGGCCATTGACATGGCCAGAGAGGTCCTGGATCAATCTGCTGTGGTTACATTGAAGACCATTCCACTATCTAATGACACCATATGCAGGAGAATTCAAGACATGTCAGATGATATAAAAACACAGAGCACTGCTCGCGTCAACGCTAACAAATACTATTCATTACAACGAGATGAATCAGCGGATGTTGTGAACCGTGTCATTTTACTGGTTTACAGTTGTGTTCAAAATTATTCAACCCCCACTGAAATTGAGTGTTTTGGCCAGTTTGACATTGATTTTGATCATTCAGTCATCTTGCTTACAATTAAATCAAAGAGGCACGTGTAGGTCAGACAAATATAACATAACATTTATAATGAAATAACCACAAATGTCTTTTCTGTGCTCACATCATTATCAGTTTTATTCAACCCCCAAGTGACATTCAATCTTAGTACTTAGTACAACATCCTTTTACAGTTATAACAGCTTTTAAACGTGAAGCATAGCTTGACACAAGTGTCTTGCAGCGACCTACGGGTATCTTCGCCCATTCGTCATGGGCAAAAGCCTCCAGTTCAGTCACATTCTTAGGCTTGCGCACTGCAACTGCTTTCTTTAAGTCCACCAGAGGGTCTCAATCGGATTTAAGTCAGGTGACTGCGATGGCCACTCCAAAATGTTCCAGCCTTTAATCTGCAACCATGCTCTAGTGGACTTGGAGGTATGCTTGGGATCATTGTCCTGTTGAAGGTCCAACGTCTCCCAAGCCTCAGGTTTGTGACGGACTGCATCACATTGTCATCCAATATCTCCTGGTACTGAAGAGAATTCATGGTACCTTGCACACGCTGAAGCTTCCCTGTACCTGCAGAAGCAAAACAGTCCCAAAGCATGATTGACCCCCCGCCATGCTTCACAGTAGGCAAGGTGTTCTTTTCTTCATAGGCCTTGTTCTTCCTCATCCAAAGATAGCGTTGATCAATGGGCCCAAACAGTTCTAATTTTGTTTCATCAGTCCACAGAACACTATCCCAAAACTTCTGTGGTTTGTCCACATGACTTTTGGCATACTGCAGTCGACTCTTCTTATTCTTTGGAGACAGCAAGGGGGTGCGCCTGGGAGTTCTGGCATGGAGGCCTTCATTACGCAGTGTGTGCCGTATTGTCTGAGCTGAAACTTCAGTAACCACATCTGACAAATCTTTTCTCAGTTCCTCAGCAGTCACACGGGGACTTTTCTCCACTCTACGCTTCAGGTAGCGCACAGCAGTCGAAGTCAGCATCTTCTTTCTGCCACGACCAGGTATCGTTTCAACAGTGCCATTTGCCTTGAATTTGCGAATGATGCTTCCTATGGTCTCTCTTGGTATGTTTAACATCTTTGCAGTCTTCTTATAGCCATTGCCCTTCCTGTGAAGAGTAATCACCTCTTCTCTTGTCTTCCTGGACCATTCTCTTGACTTCACCATGTTTGTAACCACACCAGTAAATGTCTAGAAGGAGCTGAGTATCACAGTCATTTTAAAGCTGCCTAATTGGTGCTTATTATGCTTTATTGCTGCTCCGTGACATCCACAGGTGTTTTCAATACCTGATTGAAAACACTTGAATGGACCTCTGTTCTTCAGAGTGGTAGTCTTTAAGGGGTTGAATAATTGTGTCAATGAAGAATTCACAAAATAAACATTTACTACTGTATTACAAAACCAATTGATGTCATTTTAGTTACATATGGTTCTTTAAAAAGTCCTTGTAGGATTTCATTTTGAATACAATTACAAATGTACACTAAATTCCCTAAAACCCTTTACAGCATTGGGGGTTGAATAATTTTGAACACAACTGTATGTGAGGCACGTGTGGGAAGGAGACTTACGCGAGCAGTTTCTCTGCAGTAGAGAGAGAGAGGACATTTTCAATGCATTAGATTCATACTTGGGTTCGGCGTGCCTGCTATGGGATATGTGGGTAGGAATCACAACTGATGGTGCAGCATGTGTGACTGGAAAACACGCCGGGGTCGTGAAAAGAATTCTTGAAAAGGCACCAAATGCGATTTGGAACCATCGTTTTTGCACAGGGAGGCATTAGCAGCCAAGGATATGGTGCCAGTGCTTCACCAAACTCTGAAAGATGTGGTCAAAGTGGTGATCTACATTAAAGGAAGTGCCAGAAATGCCAGATGCTTTCAGAAGCTGCGCAAAGACCTGGGCAGTGAACACGTGCAGGTGCTGTATCATGCGGGGAGCGAGGCTTTCCAGGGGCAAAGTCCTCTCACGTTTCTATGAACTGATTTATTTTGTGGAATAAATTGTAATGTTTCAGGAATTCAGTTTTTTTTGGGTCGCGGCTTAATGACCAAGGACAATTGTGGGTCCTGAGGGTCCACAGGTTGAGAACCACTGATATAAAGGCATACAGGACCTCTTTCAGGTGGGGGGGTTAGATTATAGCTAGAATGCAGCAAAAAGTGCTCTGCTCTCCTTAATTGGGAGCCAACCCACATAGTGGTCAGTAATAAATCAACCAATAGGCATGGATAAGATTATTTACTGCTTGAGGCTGGATTAAATATAGTTGGTAGACAGCGCAGTTGCTGATGCCGTAATAAAGGATATTAGATAATAATCAGTATAGCTTTGCCTTATTGTATCACCAAACGATAAGCTACAAAATCACAATCTCACAAAGTGCTCGTCTCTCCTTAAGTGGGAGCCGAGACATAAATCAGCGGTTATTATGCAATTCGATAGGCATGAGGACTAATAAATGCTTCACATTGAATTTATACAATGCGCATTATTGATCGTTCGATAAGCATGCTTGAAGACCATTTAATGCACACGTCTATTTAATGGTTCAGATTTGATTGATACATAGCGCGGCTGTCATTAGGCAGGCTGTAATTAATAACAGAAGAATATATATATATAGTGTAGGCGCCTGATCGTAATATAAATGTAAATAATAAGGGAATGAGTAGTAAAGATGTATTCAAGTGATAACACTAATAAGTAATGTGACGCTGCCTAAAAATGGATGATATTTGCACAAATAAAACAGCCAAAATATGTGAAAAATAGTAAACAAATAAAACAGGAATCCATATAGCGCATCGATGAAAGCAAGTAAATGAAATAAATAAATACATTGATGATAAGGATGCATCCTTACTTTCACCTTTACTTTTGGACAATTAAGGCCCTAATACATTCTTCGCTCAAAAAAGTGCGCGTGCGCAAAAACGCATTAACGCGAGGGGCAAAACCATTTACGCGGAACTCCGTATTACGACGTTCCCCAATAACCTGCACTTAAAGGTTTTTTTTATTATTATTTTTACTTCCATTCTTAATTACTAATGACATCATTGCTTATGTTTTGCCCAAAGTCTGAGACCTGCAAGCACAATGCTAACTGAAGCTTGGACGGTCCATAAAGTACATGACTTGCATGCTGTGTATTGTTGCTTTGTACAGCGGCCATCCAGGGTCAGGAAACAGGAACCCGCTTGTTGCTGAAGAACAACGATGCTGCATCTGCCAAAACATTCTCCAGTGCACCAGTCTCCAAGGAGAAAACAGCAGGGAATAAAGACTGATAGCATAGTTATTGTCAGGTGTCAAGTCCTGGGGAAAAAAGTGAGGGAACTCACCCAAGATTTCCATTACCCCACCAACTGGAGAAAAAAAAATTATATATATGATTAAAACGGGAATAATTTTAACATTGAAGCCTATGGGATTCGCCTGATGTAAACCTGCCGAATGAAACCACCGAACAGCAGGGCATTTCACTGACATTTCTCTGCTCTTCAATGTGAATAGATTAACCCTTGCTTCTCTATGGGGGATTTCATTGCCGCTGAAGATCACCCGTAGTTTGCTGGCAATTCGCCGATATTTGACGAATTGCCTGCTTTTGAATAGCCATGAAATTGCACCGTATGGGGAAAATCACTGTTCGGTTGAATTTTGAGGCCAGTTCGGCGCTCTCTGAATAACCCTGTAAGTGTATATGAATAAGATTGCAAACAGCTGGCACACACACAGAGGATGAGCACACAGCGCTGTTTCCAGGTTAGGTGCATGGAATAATTCTGCCCTGCTGGGGACTGCACCTCCAGTGGTGTTGTTCGAGAGAAGGACTAATTAGGAGTGAGGGAGGTTTAAGAATTATCCCTGTATTACGCAAGAGTGAAAGAGAGTGAGTTCCCTTTCTTCTATGGGATCAGGCATGGGTGCCTGTGTTTTAAGAGCTTAAGCATGGCTCTTTGTGATTGGATACAATAGGGAGATAAACAGTGGGAAGGAGGGGGAAGGGGGGTACAAAAGGGAGTGCGTGGGACAGTTTTGTGTATTGCAGTTAATTTTCTTTTAAGAGGAGCTTCAGAGACAGACAGGCGGCTAGCTCCATTTTGCCATCACCATCATCGTATGAAAAACAATGACTGGATAAGTATTACTTGCTGTATCAATCTGTTATGCATACTCTATTATCATAAGTCTGCTACATATATATTCCTAGTTCCATTATTTATTGGAAGGATAGGTGTGGGTTTCCCATTGTATGGATTTGTAGGTTTTATTTAGTGGATGCTTATTTATATTCGTTTCAATTTGCAATACTGTATTCCTTGTTCATTTGGTGTAGAGCTGCGTGATAGTAATTTCTAATGGGTGTTGTACTGGGATAACTCTGCCAGAATTCAGTGATTTGTTGTTTTGTATGTTATTAGGGGCATTGGGGTTTCCAGTAATGTTGCCTTTGGCTGTTTGTGGACTGCTGTGCCTTATTAGTTTAAGTGTTCAGTATAGTACATGATTGACTGTCCAAATTTAGTATCATCCATGGCTGCAGCCAAAATCATACTAAGCAACCCATAAAAACACAGTAAATCAAACACAGGGCCTCCCTATACACGCATGTGCCCTCACCTTACACACAGAAGGAACTCACTATACATAGTGAAATCACACGTAGGCCCTCGGTATAACACACAAAGTCACGCTAATGATGTAGCTATCATACACCCTGAAATCACGAAATTCCTCTCTATAACACACTGAAATCACTAATGTAGAATAACACTAAAATAAATAAAAAATAAAAATAAATAAATAAATAATAAAAAAATATATAAATATATATATAAAAAAATAATTAAATAAGATAAAATAAAAACTTGCTATAACACGACGTAATCACACAATAGAAACACACAGAAACCTAGCCATAGCACACGGAGATCCCACAAGGACCTAGCCATAGCACACGGAGACAACACAAAGGGAATGTAATCACACATAGGAACTTGATATAACAGACTGAATCACTGGACATTAGTCACTATAACTCTATAGTGTGCCGAATGAGAAAAGCACCATACGTGCATTACTGAGTAACACCTTTAGTGGATTCTCAAGCAGCTTCACATGCTGGGCTTTTATGTGGGGTATGTTTTCCCGGGTTATTCAAAAATCTGGGTGTTTTAAATAATGTTGGAGTAACCCCAAGGGCTAAGCAATAAGTTGATGAACAAATTAATTTGTATACTGTATTTAAGTTCACTATTCTGATTGTTGCAATGTTAAAGTGACACGGCAGTAATGTACAATCTTTTGTTTTGCGCACTTGCTACAGGTGAGTAAATAATTATTTAGAACGGTAACTTTGTCTTTATTGACAAAGCGCTGCGGAATATGCTGGCGCTTTATAAATAAAGAATAATAATTGAGGGAGAGGATAGACTTATTTCAGAAATAGAGGAAACATGGGCAGCAACTCCCTCATATTTCCCACTTGTACCATCATCGTAATAAAGCCTGGGAGTGGATAAGTATTAAGTGTATCAATTCTGCGAATTTGTCGCTATGTTGATAATATACTATATGTGTGTGTGTGTAATCTATTGGGTTAAATACGCGCTAATTTACCCGTTCTAGTGATTTGCATTTTTAGCTAGAATATGCTCGTTGATATTTGCTTCACTTTCTAATACTTGATCAAACCTTATTATTTGTATAGTCTGTATGATCTTATAAACATAGGTAATCAGTGAACGCATGGCTGGCAGCCATCTTAAACCTCAAAAAGTCACATGTTCTGCTGTCAATGAGGAAGTGCTGCAGCAGTAACTGTACAATCTGTTTAAGCTTACATTTGCGCAACTAAATTAATCCAGATTGTTTCTGCCAGATTTATGAATATATAACAATTACTAACCAAATACACATCTAAATGTGTCTGTTATAATTTCTGAAGAGGCTTATCAACTAAACAGTGATTTTTTATGTTAGCAAATGCTGTGTCATTAGGTTAGTTCGGTTGATTTAACTTCGGGCCTATAGATTAATATACTAAGCAAGAATCCGTTTCATTGTGGACAGAGGTTAAAGACTTTCACATGTGCAGCTTGGTACTATTGATAAAGGATTCCAGGGCTGAGGACTCATAAAATGGAGGACAATGCAGCCACTAATGTACAGAACATCTTTGCTCTTTCTCAACTCAAAATGGAGACTGCGTTTATTTACATTTCGCAAGGGGACACACACACACAGAGGGGGAAGGTGCACAAACAATAGAGTCACTCCCAGATGGGAACAATGGATCAGATAACAGTGAGCTGGAGACCTTAGTTGCTGGGGGGAGGGGAGGGGCTGATGGACACATGTGAAAACAAAAGGAATTCATTACTTACAGGGGGGTGTACACTATGCAAAGACTGGTTCGTAATACAGAGGTTACGCTATACAGAGGGAATACAATACTCTACATGATACACAGAGCAAGGGAATGTAAGGAAAATACATACAAATAAACATCGGGACGGCCGTTTCTTTGAAGAGGCAATAAGTAGGGAAGATGTTTCTGTTAGCTACCATTCATTCAATCAGGTGGTGAATTTGGTAAGGGTAGCTGGCGAGGGGACAGAGTTAGCTAAGCTTGATCTAGAGTCAGCCTTCAGGCCATACCGCTGTGTCCAGGGGGTTTTCTTTTAATGGGGTGTAAATTCGATGGGTAATTTTACATAGATATCTGTTTACCCATTGGGGTGGGCAATATCTCATGCTCCCTTTTTAAAGGCTTCCTACTTTTTTGCATTGGTTAGTGGAGAAGAGAGCAGGGAGGAGACGTATAGTACATTACTTGGACGATTTCATGGTAACGGGTTCCAAAGGGACTGGAGAATGAGGTAGGATCGGGGGGGGGGTAACAATATAAGTTTAGTTGATCGGGGAGAATTGTAGGTGGTTTGGGGGGGGATGGCCAGACATTAAGATCAAATGGTCTAGTGCAATTTCAAATGGTGAGCAGGCAAATGGCCCAGGAGTGGATTCAATGGATGGGTGCAAAGCTTGGTGTTTCTGGAATTTTTTATTTTCCAATCGTCGGGGCAATACAACTGTGGTGGATAGAATTTAAAAAAATAAAATAAATAAATAAATAATAATAAAAAAAATACATCCCTCCCCCCTTTTTTTGGTCTGATATTCAAGGTGTGGTGTAAGTGCTGAATAACATGTCACCGCAGGTTGTAGCCTATGTCAGGTATTTGGTGTTGATATGTTTGAAAAGCAAAAAAAAAATGCAGGGCGAAGACTGCCCTCCGTTTCCTTGCCAAATGGGGAGCAGTTAGAGGGCATCAATGATTTGGTGAGGAGATTGTTGTTGCAGAGGACATGGGCATCGTAGAGCAAGCAGTGAAAGGGTTGGATCGAGTTTTAAAGGGACAGAGAAGGTAGGGCAGAATGTTGTTTTCAAAATAGCTACTCAAGTTCAGCGGTAAGTCAATAAAGGACAGCTTGGAACTATTTAGTGGTATTTCATACTTTGCTCGGTTAAAGGAAGAGGAGGACTGGGCTAAACAATTCGTGGTGAGGAAGATCTTGACAGCAGAGTACAAGTAGGAGATAAGATGGAGCTGATAACAATCTTTTTAGGGCAGCATTTGTTTTAGTTTTTCAGCGGCCCTAACGATTGAGGAAATAATTGCTCTAGGTGAAAATTCTACTCAATTAAGAAAGGAGGATGTGAGAGTGACGGATGGAGTGGTATTGATGCGCAGTTTGAGTTTTGTTGCTGCTAAGGCCCATGGTGGGGAAGTATGCCCAGTGGTATGTGTGAGGGGATACTTGGAGGCGGCTCCTTCAAACGGTTGCATGTTCTGGGGGCACAAGGGTGGTACTAACTTGTTTGGGTATCAATTCAAAATGGTTCCGCAGCAGGCCACGGAGGGGCTTGGTTGAAAGGGGAGTTGCATTTGCCCCCATTCTTGCAGGATAGGAGCTGCTAGTACTGAGGCAGAATTGGGTTACCCAAAGGACCGAATTATAAAGATGGGGAGATGGAAATGGGAAGTATATACGAGATATGTGAGGTCATTAAAGAAATGAAGGGAAAACTTATGGGGAACAATTGTTTTAATAATAATAATTAGTTTCCTTTTTTCTTTTGGGTTCTTTTCAGTTCGGGTACACTGGTGTGTGTGTGTGCATTACAGTTAATAGTTTACATTTTGGTTATTTGCAGGACACGCAATGAGTGTGCAGATCCTGGGACACTCCTATGTGCACTGGATGGAGAGTCATGCTGCTGGCACCAAGAGAGGATCGACCCCGGGGTGCAGCATAATTGAAGTAGGGATTAGATGGATAGGGAAGCAAGGTAGGGGGTGGGGGTGGGGCAGTTATTTGGAATAGCGAAGACATCCAGGAGAAAGTGGGGTAAGCCAGATATTATGGTACTACATTTAGGGGACAGCTAGAGAAGAGATAGGTATTGTGAGTGGTGAAATAGCGGCCTGGCAAGTGGGGAGGCAATAGTAGGGGGAGGGTCTGCAGGATACGGGGTGAGTAGTGGTTTGGTTCGACCAAGCTCAGGTGCCTTCTTGGTTTGCAGATTCTCTCGGCCTGCTATTTGCGATATAAAGAGACCCCTGAGTAGACGCGTGGTCACGCTACTTAGCCACGTGGGGCCGCTATTTCTGGGCAATATGTGTGGTGCATTGCATTTGCCGGTGTTTGTCTGGCCGTGCTATTTGCCGATGTTATCTGGCGATGGTTTAATGGTTTTGGAGCACCCCGAAATAGGAGCAAGAAGTGAGGAGTTCATTGAAGGAGTGATAAGGCTGGGAACACACTCTTCATTGAAGGCGCGATAAGGAGCCTTTAGTGGGGTAAGAGGAAAGGTCACGTGTTTTTATTGGTGGCAGTAAAAAGAGGGTCCTCGTTTTTGGTGGCGTTGAAATAAGCGGCCTTGCACGTGGAGAGGCGACAGTGGGGGGAGGGTCTGCAGGGTACGGGGTGAGTGTGGTTTCGTACGGCCAAGCTCAGGTGCCTTCTTGGTTTGCAGATCCTCTCGGCCTGCTATCTGCCATAAAAATACCCTGAGCAGACGTGTGGTCATCCTGCTTAGCCACGTGGGGCGCTATTTCTGGGCAATGCTTGTGGTGCATTGCAGTTGCCAGTGTTATCTGGCTGCCAGTGTTATCTGGTGTAGCGTATTTGTCATATGAGGATCGATAATAATAATTCTGCCTTAGAGGCAAAGAATTTGGCGTTAATTAATAAAAGACGTGACCTTTTCAAAATGCCAATACTTTGTTGTGTTTTCATTTATGGGGAAAGGAGGGGGGGAAGAGGGGGTGAAGGGTGTTTAGTTGGTTTAAGAAGGTAATTTACATGGGAGAAGTTGTAAGAAGAGAATAGGGGTATAATTCTTAATTCGAGAGAAGGACTAATTAGGATTGAGCGAGGTTTAAAAATTATCCCTGTATTACGCAAGAGTGAAAGGGAGTGAGTTCCCTTTGTTCTATGGGATCAGGCATGGGTGCCTTTGTTTCATGAGCTGAAGCATGGCTCTTTGTGATTGATACAATAGGAGGTAAAAAATGGGAAGGAGGGGGAAGGGAGGGTACAAAAGGCAGTGCGTGGGATAGTTTTGGGTATTGCAGCTAATTTTCTTTTAAACCCACCCTACCCACCCTGTTTTGTTTTCTCTTTCATAGATGCTGGTTCTCTACAACATCGGAAAGGTCACGCAGCAGAAGCGCCATGGATAGGGGCAATGGCGTGGTGATTTCACCACTCATTCAAGACCGCCCATGGTTTCCCATATGGAAATATGCCATGTTGCATGAACCCGGTTCATGGTTTATACAGCCATGTCTGGGGGATTGTCTAAACATGGACATGGTTAGTCTACCTATTGCATCAGGTTATACACCATGTTACATGAAGCCAGCCTGTGGTTTTGAACGGCCAAGGTTGGGGGATTGTTCTACGATTAAAAGCATGGTTTAGAGTAATTATTATCGATCAGATAGTATCCCAAGTTGCTTGAAGACAGTTGGTGGTTTTTATGGCCACAACTGGGTGGATTGCGCTTAAATTGGGTAATTGGGTTTAGCAGAGAGTTTCAGTGAATGTGACCCAGGGATCTGTTTCCTGCAGAGTCCCAGCTCAAACACACAATACCAAACATTCCACGTCTCATAAAAGGAGGGTTTCACCTCAACACGAGTCACTGGTTAGTGAATAAATCCCTACACAGACAGAGGGAGAACTCAAATCAGGAACCTACAGGGTTAACAGACAGTCCAGTGATACAAAGTGTCCACACCCTGTGTGTGTGGAATGTGGTAAAACAGGTCCAAAGTTTTCTGATGAAAGAGAATAGTTAAGTTTCATTTGTCATTCTGCTTCCAGCAATGGCGTCTGCGGATCTGAGAGACGAGCTGACCTGCTCCATCTGCCTGAACATTTATACAGATCCTTTGACCCTGCCATGTGGACACAGCTTCTGCAGGACCTGCATTGGGGCTGTGCTGGACACACAGGAGGGATCTGGAGCCTATAAGTGTCCCGAGTGCAGAGCAGAGTCTCAGGAGCGTCCGGCTCTGGTGAAGAACAGGAAACTGCGGAACATCGCAGAGAATATCCGATCTACTCACCCAGAGCAGGAGGAGGCCGGGATCCCCTGTACTTACTGTATTCAGTCTCCGGTACCGGCTGCTAAAACATGTCTACATTGTGAAGCTTCTCTGTGTGAAAACCACCTGAGGGTCCACAACAAGTCAGCAGAACACGTCTTAACTGAACCCACCACTTCACTGGAGAACAGGAAATGCTCCGTCCACAAGAAGGTCCTGGAGTATTACTGCTGTGAAGACACGGCCTGTATCTGTGTGTCCTGCAGCCTGGCCGGAGAGCACATTGGACACCAGGTGGAGACTCTGAATGAGGCCTCTGAGAAGAAGAAGGAGAAACTGAGGAATATTCTGCAGAAACTGATCTCAAGAGAGAGGAGGCCGAGAAAAGAGTCCAGAACCTGGAGGAGCTCAGGAGACAAGTGCAAGGAAAAGCCGCCGGGGTAGCAGAGCGAGTCACTGCCCTGATTAGGGACATCAGAAAACAGCTGGAAGCCCTGGAGAAGCGAGTCCTGAGTGAGATCTCCCGGCAGGAAGAGCAGGTCTCACTCCGAGTCTCAGATCTAATCTGGCAGCTGGAAATAAAGAAGGAGGAGCTGTCCAGGAAGATGGGCGACATCGAGGAGCTGTGTGACATAACCGACCCAGTAACTGTCTTACAAGGACGGGAATCAGACAGAGACGACTATTGTGACACTGAGGACACAGAGAGACGTGACATAAAGGTCCATGATGCAGGAGATCTGGATATGGGTCTGATCTCAGTGACCTTACACTCAGGCCTAGCTGGGATTGTGACCAGAGTAATGAGAAGGTGCTGTGTACCGGAGGCTTCAGACATGTTACTCGATGTAAACACGGCTTCAGACATGTTACTGGATGTAAACACGGCTTCAGACATGTTACTGGATGTAAACACGGCTTCAGACATGTTACTGGATGTAAACACGGCTTCAGACATGTTACTGGATGTAAACACGGCTTCAGACATGTTACTGGATGTAAACACGGCTTCAGACATTTATGGATGTAAACACGGCTTCAGACATGTTACTGGATGTAAACACGGCTTCAGACATGTTACTGGATGTAAACACGGCTAGTAATGATGTTTCTGTATCAGAGGATTTGAAAACTGTTTCCTGGTCAGGAATAAATCAGAGACGCCCAGAAACGCCAGAGAGATTTCAGTATGATCAGGTTTTAAGCTCCAGGAGTTTCTCCTCAGGGCGACATTACTGGGAAGTGGAGGTCAGTGAATCAGGGGGGTGGGGGGTCGGGATGACCTATCCCAGTATAAAGAGGAGGGGGGATCAGTCACTGATTGGAAATAATAACAAGTCCTGGTGTTTGCAGAAGTTTGATAATAAAATGTATTATATGAGACATGACAGTAATGACATCCCGTTCCCTCACTCCTCTTCCTGTCATAGATTAGGGATATTCCTGGACTATGAGGTCGGACGTTTGTCCTTTTATGAGCTGTGTGACCCGATCAGACACTTACACACCTTCACTGCCGCCTTCACCGAGCCGCTCCATGCTGGATTCTGGGTATATGAGGATAATTCCTGGGTGAGAATTTGAGGAATTTTGGGATTTTGTGTCAGTTAAAATGATTTCTAGGAGTGAAAACTCTTTAACCCATAGAATGCCTTGCTGGGTTTAGCTAATAATCCCATATTAAGAATAATTGTATAAAAAGAAAGGAATGCTTGTGCAGAAACATGATGGGATCCCCCTCTGATAATGGGCCGAGCAGGACATGAGATCCACCAACTGGCTCAAACATTACTGGAAAATCCCATTCTTAATATTCCTCTTAATGGAAAGTTTCTGGATCAGGTTGTGCAGATGTAAATGCTATTTCCCTGTGATTGCGGATTGGCTGAATGTTTAACCCCCTGATCGCTGGCTATTAAGCTGATCCTTTGAGATCTCGTGGCTTTGCTCCTGATTTATACTGATTGATTGATCATAGAACTGATACTCGCTGATAGATTTGTAATCAATAAATCTGATTTCTATTTCACACAAACGCCGCGTAAAGAATGACTTGTCTGTGTCCGTTCCTCCAATCAGTGATGAGTATTTATATGCACAGGGGGGGGGGGGCTCCGGGTACTCGGGTATCATTAATACATGTTACTCCCTGAGGTCACATGATGCTCGTGGTTTAATATACAGGCTGGAGGTCACCCAGGGGTTAAATAACAGAAAATCCAAAGCTAAAAGCAGGAGAAATACTCGGGGACAATTCCATGTATGTGACACAAAACAGGGGTATGGAGAGATGTGGTCGGGCAGAGATCGGGGCTGGCAGCGCAGGTTCAGAGTCGCTTGTAGACGCAGGAGAATCAAATCCAAATAAGTATCAAATGCCAATACTCAGTGTACACAGAGAAATGACGAGTGAGGCTGGAAGCAGCTATATAAAGAATATAAGGCCACACGGCGCTATATAAATATCTGCTTCATGCGGATAAGATAGGTGACTTTATGAGGGAAACAATGTTTAAGCAATGCGCAGATATTCCTGCAAAGTGCTGTGTGATTGGAAAGTCTGCTGTTACTTTGCACGTGATATAAAGTTATACATACAATGTGCACAGATCCAGATTAAAAACCTTATTAATGACAAATAGCAATTTAAATCATATTCTCTGGGCTCTGTCGCCACCTAGTGTCTAGAAATCATCATGACCAAAACACCATGAAACTTGTGTTGAGATTCTAGGGGCTACATTACAATCTACGCCCAAACATTTGCACCGGCGCAAATGCATTAACGTGAGGGGTAAAACCCTTTGCGCAGAACGTTGTATTACATTGTCAGCGCAACAAATGCGCTCTCTCGTCTAACACGGGTGAACCCGCGCGAACCCTATGCGAGTGTACTGTACTGCGCGCGTCCTATACTTAACATTGTGAGTGTAAATGCGTTTGTGCGCTGGTACGCGGATGGTATTACAATCTATGCGCAAATTTTAACGGACAACGTTTGCGCTCAGAATTTTAACGTCTCCTAAAATCTGGTGTTAACGGCAAATCTGAACGTCCTGGCCGAACCCAAATACACCAGACCGAAAAAAAATACGCAGCAACGTAAAGTTACACATTCTACACATACCCAAACAATATAATGGAGAAGTTTGTTTATTATTGCTGCAGCATATATACGCAGATTGACTTTGACAGGCGCAGAAACGTAAGGTGAGATTATTGTGCGTGTCAATTCTCAGACGGCAGTATTGTTCACTCGTTGTATCCTGAATTGGACAGATTTTCTCTGGCTATAGGGTTTTGCCGCTGAGCTAATCGACAACATATGCAGCATATTTTACCCTCTAAGTTTTATCATACGGTTTAAATTCCTGCTTTCAATATTATATTCTTACTGAATGGAATTCTTTCTAAACAAGGGATCACTGCATTATATATATATTGCTGTTACGCTCGGCATTTACCCGACACCTTCTAATCAATTCACCTGTTTACAGGGGGGGCAAAATTTTAATGACATCCATATTCTGCCCTTTTGACAATGTCATGAAGGGGACAGTCATAAAATAAAGCGTAGTAATACAGAGGCTGCGAAACATGATGCAAGTCTAATAGAAGAATCAAGGTGTAAGTGTCTGATCTGAGTCTGTTAACACATTCAATGCATCGCACTAGTCACACACCCAGGATCAAGACTAAAGGGTTTGTTTTTTACAGAGAATCTGTAACTGGTGTTACTATACACAAGTGAATGCAACGTAAAATATATGACAAACTTTATTAACTTAAATATAGAAAAATAATATTAATATATTCATTCAAATTGGGAAACACAAGATGTAAACATTAACTGAATAGCTGTTTAGGTTAACAACATCAACACTTTATCAAATCCCATTGTTCTAGGAGTAGTGTTTTAGAATTCTTGTTCACTGGTAACTAATCTCGGAAAAGGAACTGGAAACGTCTGGGGTCTTGTGCAAATTTATTAATTACTTTTCCAATCAGCTGTTGTTTGTTCTCCTCAATTTGTACTCGATGTATACTCGTCATGCACAAACCTGAGAAGCGTCAACAGCCATTGGAGACCTCAACCATGTTTCCACCCTTCTCATAGTGCTGAAAGATCTTTCCACTGTGCAAGTAGTCACTGGTAATGTGAGAGCAATAAGAATCGCTCGCTGGACTGATGGAAATAAATCTGTGTGCTTTAGCAAATCTAAAAATCCATTGTCAAACTGTTCATCCTTTGGTGACCAGATCTCATACCATGTCATTGCTTCAGCTTCCAGATTTTCAATGCTGTAAATGTCACTGATGTTTGTAATCTGCCATTTGTATCGCTCAAGTGACATTTTCACCAGGTGTTTTGGATCGAGTGAAAACAGGCTGGAATTTTTCTTATTTTCATTGCCAAACCGACTTTCTAAAGATGAGATAAGAGAGTCCAAGTACGGTACATAGATAGATTGGCCATAGTATTCTTCTACTGACGAGCAACCAACATTAAAACCAAATACTTGCCGGACGCACTGTCTGGGAACAGAAAGTTCCATGTTTCATTTTTCTGCCATTGTTTGGACTTTTGTAAATATCTCCTTAAACTGTTTCTTGCTCTTTCTCTATGACCACGGAAAATGGTGAAAAGGTCTTGCACATGATCACAGACCTTGAGAATATCCAATTGAACATCTTGGAGAGCCCGCTTACAGATTATAATCTCGAGGAGTCGTTTGCAATAATGTTCAAAGAAAAGAGAAAGCTGATTGTGCTTGAAGAAGATTGCAGCTGGTATGCGTCCTGACGTGTCTTACCAGATGCTGTAGTGACCACAAGCTTAATTGCTGGAAGATTTCTTCAAAGTTAGAGCTAAAAGTTCTAATGCTCTTATATTTTGCTGCCACCGTGTTTCACTCAGCAATGGAACATCGGGGATGAGAGCTCTGCTTTTTGGACTCTCTCGGATAAACATGATGAAAGCTTTAATTGTGCCAGTACAAGTTCCGAATATCAGTAACAGCATTCAAGTCATTTACAAGCAAATTCAATTTATGTGAAGTGCAGTGAGCAAAGGCAGCTTTAGGGTATTTTCTCTTTATTATGGCTTGAACAGCACCTTCCTTTCCAGCCATTGTAGAGCACCCATCATATCCTCGCCCATAGAGCTTTTCTAAGTTTAATCCACATTTAGAGCATGTATTCAGAATCAGATTTGCAATTGAAGTAGCATCCATTTCTTTTAAGGTTGCAAATCCGAGAAATTCTTCTTTAATGACAGCTGTGGAGCTACTTGTGTCTACAAAACCAACACCAAGTGACAGCTGCTCCTTTCCAGATATGTCGGCACTTTCATCAGCAATGACTGAAAAACCATTTGACTCATTGACTAAAGAAACTATATCTTCTCTTAGTATTTCCTCAGATAATGCAATCAATTCATTTTCTACACCAACCCATGTATACCGTGCATTAACTGGGGCATTTTCCAGATGATTCTTTAGGACCACATCTCCTGCTTCAATCCCAAATTGGTGCAGACTTTGACCATTTCCAGTTGTGCTTTTTTTTCCACGTAAAGCGATGTCACGAGGGCCACAGAATAAGATCGTGGACAGAATCGCAAACAGCTTTCTTCCATTTTCTTCAACTTGCCGCTTCACCGAGCTGTCTATCTGGCAAACAATACTTGTTTCCGCATTCTTTCTCATCTCCAAAAAGTGAGTTGCCTCCATTTGTGCATTTTTATGCCATGATGTTAAAATATGTTTGCGTGCAGCTTCATGAAAATCTTTATATCTAGTAAAAGGCATAGTGATGAGAGCTCCTTGTGTCCCCGACGAACTGGCTGGGGAAAAACTCTGCAATACTTGCAAATTGCACCTTTCAGATGTGGAGAGTCGCTAAGCCATGGAGAATATTGACTTATCCACACCCAACGGAAACAACGTGCTCCACTAGAATCCTTCTTGAAGTCCTAATTCTCTGGTGGTTTATATGCATTTATTAAAAGATTGTATCGAAGATCATCTGTTCGCTTTTATGATGAATTAACATCCAATCCAATATCATTTACAGGAGTATCAAGATGCCGGCTACATTCTGTTGGAGCTGAAACTGGATCTGCAGAACTTCTTGTGCAGCTTCTGCCTCCTGTTCCCCACATTCTTCTCTTGCTTCCTTATCAGGTTCTAGGTCATCAGGTTCTAGGTCATCCAATCTTCTTTTTGAGAAAAATGTGCGAATATCCATTTCTAAAAAGAAAGAGTAAACATTCCCAACATGAAGCCGTCCTGCTCTGCCCGTATCCCTTTCCCTACTTGTGTTACTCTGTCCTCACCCCTTTATAACAACCTGAATCTGTGCCCATTTTAAGTCCATTGCACGGACCCCCCCATTTCATGTCCTTTGTAGGGCTGCAACAACTAATCCATAATAATCGCTTATCAGAATAGTTGCAGCGATTCTGATAATCGGAAAGTCATTTTAACGTTTAAATGATAGAAGTGCGTTTCTATAAAGCGCCGGCATATTCTGCAGCGCTGTACAATGGGTAGGACAGACAGATATACAAAGACAGCTCTGTATACAGAAACCATGACCCCCCCACAGATACTGGCACACACCAGGCCCCCCTCCCAAAACATACATACACACACACCCCAGTGAGCCCCCCCTCCAAACACAAATAAATATATATACACACACACCCTCCCTGCACACAAATATATACACACACACCCTCCCTGCACACAAATATATATATATACACACACACCCTCCCTACATAAATAATTTAATAAATGAAAAGCATTTTGCCCCCTCTCCTTACCTTTAATGCAGAGAGGGGGGGCTACACTTGTAATGGGGGCCAGAGCGTCTCTGCTCCTTGCTGTGCTCTGCCGGGTGGGCCGGGGGGCTTGTCCGTCTGTTACATAGTTACAAAGTGTGGTATGAGCCTATCACACAATACACACAGCAATAAAATGCACCCCTAAGTAAATTGCACCCCCTGCCCCCCCCCCACGCTACTGCCTGTGCTCCTCTAAGACACTGAACTGCAAGACACAAATACACTGAACAGCAATCTCTGAAAAGCGGCGTCTTTAACACCGGCTCAGTCACACGACCGAAGATAGCTATTGGCGTAGTGTACCCGCCCCCCAGGTCACGTAGACCACCATAGTGAATGGCCCCCCTGGAAAAAATAAAGCTGTGATGATGTGGGGATTAGCCAAAGAAACACTGTACACACAGACGCACCAAATGTAGGCCTTCAGGGCTGGATAATGGATTGGTTTTTTGTTGTTGAGGATTTCAGAGTTTTATTCAGCTTTTATAACATGGATTTTGTTTCTATTCTTTACTCATGGAATGGTTTGTATTAACAGCTTAATGCAACTAAAGGCATCGGGCCCAGAAATGTACACATAGCGAGACGCTACTACTCTATATATTGCTGACGGAGCACTGCGCACACACTGCGCACACACTGCGCACACACTGCGCACACACACTGCGCACACACACTGCACACACTGCGCACACACTGCACACTGCGCTACACTGCACACACACACACACTGCGCACACACTGCGCACACACTGCGCACACAGCAGCAGGTCAACAGGAGGAGCCGAAACATTCCACCTAGCATAGAAACACCAACACAATACAGTGGCCGGGACGTGCACGAGGCGCGTTCAGTTGCTCAGGCAGCTGCAAGTGCTAAGTTAGCAACTTGGCACTGAACGCTATGATGTGGCTCAGCGCTGCTAACATAGCACTTGCAGCCAAGTCGAGAGGTGCTGCGGGGTTAGCTGAGTGTGACGTGGGAAAGATGGCCGCCTCCACGCAGCAAATAATCCAATAAGGAAAAGTTCAGTTTGAGGTTTTGTTGGATTAAAACACTAAATCTTTATTGGAACATGGTAAACATTAACACTAAAGTGATAATAAAATGGACAAAAGTGGATATTGCAGAAACAGCACCTTTCATCAAGCGATCCTCTGCCCTTTCACTTCCGTATTCACAGCCAAAGCGTTCAGTGAGACGGCTGCAGCAAACTGAACTGCTGCAATGAAACAATTCAGCAGCTGCTGAGGAACTGAACGCGCCTCTGATTACTGACTGCACACTCAGTCACCACCACCAATTAATCCATCCAGATTCATTCATTAAATATATAAATAAATGCCGTGTGAATGTCTGTGATGACTTGAGTTGTGAGTGTGACACACTGCAGTCTGCAGGCAGCTGCTCAGCTGGCTGATAGTGATGCCTGATGATGGGCAGGTCACTCAGTGGAGAGCCTGAGGTCACTCACTGCCAGGCTGGACTGTCCTGTCCTGGATCAGATGCTGCCTGGAATCTGGATGCTGCCTGGAGGGGAGGCCGCAGCCCGCAGGCCAGACGTTCCACCGGAGGCCGCAACTGCCTGGCTGGACGCTGAAGATCTCTATGGGGCTGGATTGAGATCTCTCTGGGGCCGGATTAAGATATCTATGGGGCCGGATTAAAATCTCTTTGGGGCCGGATTAAGATCTCTCTGGGGCCGGATTAAGATCTCTCTGGGACTGGATTAAGATATCTCTGGGGCCGGATTAAGATCTCTCTGGGGCTGAATTAAGATCTCTCTGGGGCCGGATTAAAATCTCTCTGGGGCTGGATTAAGATCTCTCTGGGACTGGATTAAGATCTCTCTGGGGCTGGATTAAGATCTCTCTGGGGCTGGATTAAAATCTCTCTGGGGCTGGATTAAGATCTCTCTGGGACTGGATTAAGATCTCTCTGGGGCTGGATTAAGATCTCTCTGGGGCTGGATTAAGATCTCTCTGGGGCCGGATTAAGATCTCTATGGGGCCTGATTAAGATCTCTATGGGGCTGGAGTTGAAGATTTTGGTGTCTTTTTTTGGAATTGAGTGAAATGAAAGTCTATTTTCGGTTATTTAATAGCGCAGATACGGTATATCTATCCAGGCAGATACTGTGTGAGGACATTTACATTCACATTTCAATCATTTACAGCGAGTAAAATAATTTTTTCCCATTTTATCATCCAAACCTTTGTGGTTATATATTCTATAGGGAATTCTTGTTAAATAAAGTGAAATGGGAACCTGTTACCAGGGCCGCCATCAGGGCATTATGCCCAATGCTGCCGTAAGGGGCCCGGGCCGCTGGGGCCTGGGGGGTGGCGCCGGGCCCCCAACGGCAGCAGCGTCGCCCTTTAACAGCTCCGGTATCGGACTCGATGAGTCCGAATCCGGAGCTGTGTCCCTGCTGCTGCTGCAGGAGCCGGAGGAGACTGAGACACTGTGTCTCCTCCGGCTCCTGGCAGCTTCACTTCCTGGCTGGGCGGGGCCAAGCAGTGTGTGAGGGGCCTCCCAAGCACGTTGCTTTGGCTCCGCCCCTCCACTCAGTGAAGCTGCGCGCCGGAGCTGGAGGGACCGGGAAGAAGAGCAGAAGAAAAGAAGAGAAGAAGAGAAGAGAAGAAGAATAAAGAAAAGGTGAAGAAAAGAAGAGCTGAAGACAGAATAAAAGAAGATAGAAGACAGCGAGTGGTGAGCCAGGGCCCAGACCCTAAGACCCAGGACCCAGGGCCCAAACCCAGGGCCCAGACCCAGGGCAAAGGCACAGGGCCCAGACCCCTAGGCCCAGACCCAGGGCCCAGACCCCTAGGCCCAAACCCAGGACCCAGACCCTAAGGCCCAGACCCAGGGCCCAGACCCCAAACCCAGGGCCCAGACCCTAAGGCCCAGACCCAGGGCCCAGACCCCAAACCCAGGGCCCAGACTCTAAGGCCCAGACCCAGAGCCCAGACCCCAAACCCAGGACCCAGACCCCAAGGCCCAGACACTAGGGCCCAGGGCCCAGACCCCAAGGCCCAGACCCAGGGCCCAGACCCCAAGGCCCAGACCCAGGGCCCAGACCCCTAGGCCCAAACCCAGGGCCCAGACCCTAAGACCCAGGGCCCAGACCCCTAGGCCCAAACCCAGGGCCCAGACCCTGGGCCCAGACCCCTAGGCCAAACCCAGGGCCCAGACCCCAGGACCCAGACCCTAAGGCCCAGACCCAGGGCCCAGACCCCAAGGCCCAGACCCCAAAGCCCAAATACAGACCCAGGGCCCAGACCCTAGGGT
The DNA here is from genome assembly GCA_009667805.1 of Leptobrachium leishanense. Taxonomy (NCBI): domain Eukaryota; kingdom Metazoa; phylum Chordata; class Amphibia; order Anura; family Megophryidae; genus Leptobrachium; species Leptobrachium leishanense. The sequence continues at coordinate 5,050 of RXON01000806.1, read as the reverse complement.
CCAGACCCCATACCCAGACCCCAAGACCTAAGGCCCAGACCCAAGGCCCAGACCCCAAGGCCCAGACCCAGGGCCCAGAACCTGGGCCCAGACCCCAAGGCCCAAACCCAGGGCCCAGACCCCTAGGCCCAAACCCAGGGCCCAGACCCCAAGGTCCAAACCCATGGCCCAGACCCCAAGGCCCAGGACCCAGACCCTAAGGCCCAGACCCCAAGACCCAGGGCCCAGACCCCAAAGCCCAAACCCTAGGCCAGACCGCAGGCCCAGACCCCAAGGCCCAGACCCCAAACCCAGGGCCCAGACCCCTAGGCCCAAACCCAGGCCCAGACCCCAAGGCCCAGAACCCAGGGCCCAGACCAAGGCCCAGACCCCAAGGCCCAGACCCAGGGCCCAGACCCTAGGACCCAGACCCCAAGGCCCAGGGACCAGACCCAGAGACCAGGGCCCAGGCTAGACCCTAGGGACCAGACCCCAGGCCAGACTCAGGGCCCAGACCCCAGGCCAGACCCAGGGACCAGGCCCAGACCTCAGGGCCCAGACCTCAGGGACCAGACCTCAGGGACCAGACCTCAAGGCCCAGTCCCAGGGACCAGACCCAGGGCCAGACCCAGACCCAAAGGCCATCATACACAGCCCGTTTCTGTGAGATTTATTGCTGTGGATTCTGTGATACGTTCAGACACACCGCTCATTACTGTGAGTTTTATTGCTGTGGATATTGTGATAAGCTAATAAACACTGCACATTACTGGGAGTTTTATTGCTGTGGTGCTATGTTATGTCCTTTTTTTTTTTTTGAAGGGGGAGAAAAGCTGTTAGAGGTTGAGGTAGTGCCAGGGGGGGCCCTGGGGGGCCCCATTGTGAGGTTTAGTAAGGGGCCCCATCATTTCTGATGGCTGCCCTGCCTGTTACTGCATTTACTGAGAAAATATACCATTTTAACCAAAAAAATGAAATATTTCCCTTGTGTTTTGGAGGAAGGTGTTTTATGAATAATATGGCTATGTATAAAAAACTGATCTTGCTCCCAGCGTGGGAAATGAGAAGGTGAGTAACGGCAGTGGTGTTGCTCATTTTATACCTGACAAATGGACAATACCATTGCATTGAAACTAAAAATAAGTAGGTAAAAAGTTTTTTTTGGCTTTCCTTTCTTTTAGATTTTACATGGTCATGTTTGGTATTAATGTAAAGGCCAGACGCTGACCTGTCCAATGACACCTCCCTTGACTTTGTGAGGTGTGAAGATTAGTGACGCAGGGTTCCAACGTCCCTCCCAGTGCACTTTGCTGCAGTGCGGGGGTTTAGGTTTTTGGTGTAACAATTCATAATAACTGATCGTGCCATCACCTCCCCACCTGAGATGGTGAGTTAGTGCAGCATCATTGTCCACTTTATAATTGAAAAGTGTAAAGTATTGCTGTGTTAGAAAGAAAAAAAATAAAATTATTGTTTTATTTTTATTGTTACATAATACCTGGTCGTGTTTGGTATCAGTGAAAATGTCATGCTCTGGCCTTTCCAGTGATACCTCATGATCCTGTAGCTGCTATGGTGTTGGAGATAATGAGGTCCAAATGTCCATCAATGCAGACATTGTTATTTTTTCTCTGGGCCTATTCTGAGGCATGGGCCTGGAGCTGCTGCTCCATCTGCCCCTATGTTAATCCGGCCCTGGTTACTGCTAGTTCAGATAATTCAGTGCTATCTCTGTTACCGACTCAGCCGGCATTTAAGACGAAATATTTTGCACTAGTAACTGGTCTCTTCAGTGCTGTGATTGAGTTGGCAGTAAGTGTTCGTTTGCTGTTCGGCAGCGACACCTAATTAAGTGTAGCCACAATTACTGGTCTCTAGTAATGTTACTCAATTAACTGGTCATAATCAATGTTACTGCTCCTCGGTATCAGTGTGTGATATATTATTGTTCTTTCACTACAGATTTACAGCAACCTCCGTGTTTCGGTGTGTTTACATTTTCTATTTAATGATGATGCTGAGCTTGATAAATGGGATCCATCACTTTACACCGACTCATATTTACTGCATCGCTCTTTGTAATTCCCATGGGTCTGACAGCCGGAGTAAAAATCCTCTCATTCACATCACCCCGCATGAAAATGATCATACACTGACACAGTCCCCCAGGGGCCACAACAACACCAGTTAAGAAGGGCCCTGCACTTTGCAAAATGATTAATATATATATATATATCCTCACCTGGGTTGCTGGTTTTAGAGTAGTGGAACACAAAGCTTCTTTCGGAGGGGAAAAAAAACCCTTGGCAAATCCCCAAATTGAATTTTTTTCTCCCCCCCCCATATAGCTATACCTACACATACATAAAGGTACATAAAGATACATACACATACATACAGATACATAAAGATACATACAGATACATAAAGATACATACACATACATAAAGATACATACAGATACATAAACATACATAAAGATACATACAGATACATAAAGATACATACAGATACATAAAGATACATACACATACATAAAGATACATACAGATACATAAACATACATAAAGATACATACAGATACATAAAGATACATACAGATACATACACATACATACAGATACATACACATACATAAAGATACATACAGATACATACAGATACATAAAGACACATAAAGACACATAAAGATACATAAAGATACATAAAGATACATACAGATACATAAAGATACGCGGCACAGGAAATCACAGCTTAAAATCCGAGTATTCTCCGCTGACAGAAACATCTCGTAGTCCATGTGTAACACAATGGCTGCACTTATTCATTAAACTGGTAAAACTCTGCAAACCCGAGCCAAGATAGGACACGTAAAAATTATTTCTGTGTGCAACGTTAATGCTAAAGCGTCCGTTTTACGCTCGTGATTTTTGTGACGGATGAAAAAAATGCACGAGGATTGTAATACCAACGTTGATTTACGCGCGTAAACGCTTAACGCTGTGTGCAAAAATTCCTGCGCTGCGCGAGTGTTTTTGCGTAAGGAATGTAATAGGGCTCACAGCGTCCACACCCGTCTCTCGATTCATTTCCTAATGCTCAGGTAAAAATAGAAACATAGAAACATAGAAAAATGTCGGCAGATAAGAACCTTTCGGCCCATCTAGTCTGCCCAATTACATGGATACTTTACCTGGATTTATCTTTTGTTTAGGATAGCCTTATGCCTATCCCATGCTTGCTTAAATTCAATTACTGTTTTGGCCTCTACCACTTCTACTGGAAGACTGTTCCATGTATCCACCACCCTCTCAGTAAAATAATGCTTCCTGATGTTACTTTTAAACCTTTGCCCTCTAATCTAAGACTATGTCCTCTTGTTTTGCTACTTTGTTTCCTTTTAAATATACTCCCTTCCTCTACCTTGTGGATTCCCTTTACGTATTTAAATGTTTCTATCATATCTCCTCTGTCTCGTCTTTTTTCCAAGCTGTACATGTTAAGATCATTAAGCCTTTCCTGGTAACTTTTCTCCTTCAAGCCGTACACCATTTTAGTAGCCCTTCTCTGAACTCTCTCTAAGATGTCTATATCCTTCTGGAGATACGGTCTCCAGTACTGCACACAGTACTCCAAGTGAGGTCTCACCAGTGCTCTGTACAGTGGCATGAGCACTTCCCTTTTCCTACTGCTAATACCTCTCCCTACACAACCAAGCATTCTGCCAGCATTTCCTGCTGCTCTATTACATTGACTACTTACCCTTAGATCCTCTGAAATAATAACCCCTAAATCCCAACCCTCAGATGTATCAAATATTCTATATTCAGCCCTTGGGTTTTTACGTCCCAGGTGCATTATCTTGCACTTATCCACATTAAAACTCAATTGCCACAGCTCCCACCATTTTTTTAGTTTACCTAAATCATTTGTCATTTGGCTGATCCCTCCAGGAACGTCAACCCTGTTGCAAATCTTTGTGTCATCAGCAAAAAGACATACTTTTCCATTAATACCTTCTGCAATATCACTAATAAAAATATTAAAGAGAATGGGTCCAAGTACTGACCCCTGAGGTACCCACTGGTAACAAGACCTTGCGCGAATAAACTCCATTTACCACAACCCTCTGTTGCCTGTCACTCAGCCACTGCCTAATCCATTCAACAATATTGGAATCCAAGCTCAAAGATTGCAATTTATTGATAAGCCTTCTATGCGGAACAGTATCAAAAGCCTTACTGAAATCTAAATAAGCAATGTCTACTGCACCACCTGTGTCTATTATTTTTGTTACCCAATCAAAAAAGACAATAAGATTAGTTTGGCATGATCTCCCTGAGGTAAACCCATGTTGTTTCTGATCCTGTAATCTATGTGTTTTTAGATGTTCAACAATCCTTTCCTTTAACATGGTTTCCATTAATTTCCCCACTACTGACGTAAGACTAACTGGCCTATAGTTCCCCGATTCCTCCCTACTACCCTTCTTGTAAATGGGCACAACATTTGCTAATTTCCAGTCTTCTGGGACGACTCCCGTTAACAAGGATTGGTTAAATAAATCTGTTAACGGTTTTGCTATTACACCACTGAGCTCTTTTAATAATTTAGGGTGGATCCCATCAGGCCCCATTGACTTATTTGTCTTTACTTTAGACAGCTGCTGTAGAACCTCCTCCTCTGTAAACTCATATGTAAATGTATAAAAGGGAGGGTCCTAGTGGCGCAATCTGTTATTAGAGTGAATTATAATCGGTATGAATTCCTATAAATCCTATAAAATCTCAGCCTAGATAGCATATATAAATGGGGATTATACAGCTCTAGTAACGTCGATATGCCTAAAATAGGTAAATTATATACGTGATTCCCAGTGTTCTGGGATAAGTGCACGATCAAAACGACCAGTTGAAATGCAACCGTGAATAATCTATGTGCAATATTGCCACTGTGCAATTAAGCAAAAAAGTGCGTATATTGCAGAAAGCAACTAAAGTGCAGATGCAAACAAAAGTGCATATATAAATCACATAAAGTGCAAATGCAAACAAAGGTGCATATATGAAAA
>RXON01000805.1:0-36742 GCA_009667805.1 Leptobrachium leishanense | reverse complement strand
TACCCACCATGTGACAATATCTGACCCGTGACAATATCCGCCACCCCGTGACAATATATCCCACCCCGTGACAATAAACCCCTCCCTGTGACAATATACCCTGCCCGTTATAATATCCGCCACCCCATGATAATATCCGTCACCCCGTGACAATATACCCCGCCCCGTGACATATACCCCGGCCTGTGACAATATACCCCAGCCTGTGACAATATATCCCACCCTGTGACAATATACCCCGCCCCGTGACAATATATCCAACCACGTGACAATATATCCCGCCCTGTGACAATATATCCCGCCCCGTGCAATATATCCCGCCCCGTGACAATATATCCCACCTCGTGACAATATATCCAACCACGTGACAATATATCCCGCCCTGTGACAATATATCCCGCCCCGTGACAATATATCCAACCACGTGACAATATATCCCGCCCTGTGACAATATATCCCGCCCCGTGACAATATATCCCACCCCGTGACAATATATCCAACCACGTGACAATATATCCTGCCCCGTGACAATATATCCCGCACCCTGACAATGTATCCCCGCCCCGTGACAATATATCCCGCCCAGTGACAATATATCCTGCCTCGTGACAATATATCCGGCCCTGTGACAATATCCCGCTTTGTGACAATATATCCAGCCCCGTGACAATATATCCCACCTCGTGACAATATATCCAACCACGTGACAATATATCCTGCCCCGTGACAATATATCCCGCACCCTGACAATGTATCCCCGCCCCGTGACAATATATCCCGCCCAGTGACAATATATCCCGCCTCGTGACAATATATCCCGCCCTGTGACAATATATCCCGCCCCGTGCAATATATCCCGCCCCGTGACAATATATCCCACCCCGTGACAATATATATCCGCCCCGTGACAATATATCCCACCCCTGACAATGTATCCCCGCCCCGTGACAATATATCCCGCCCCGTGACACTATATCCCAAGCCCGTGACAATATACCCCGCCCTGTGACAAAATATCCCGCCCCGTGACACTCCATGTAACCGTATAGTTGATGTGACTCACTGCTCCTGGCACGGGGTTTAATGTTGTGTCTGATCTGTGTGTGTGTACACACACACGGACACGGTATATGTGTAAGTGCAGGGATGCAGTTTATTCACTGGTGGCAATTGCCTTGATTGAAACACCTGAATTCAATCATTAAGATGTGTCCCCATACGTCTGTCCATACAGCGTGTGTATATATATTTAATGTCACATATCTGGTGTAATTTCTATCTCTCTGATCTTCTCGTCTCTCTGGCTGCTCGTCAGGTGGTGGGTGTCTCTCTGGTTCCTCGTCTTCCTTCCTGCATTGCGTGTTGTCTCTTCCTCTCTGCTCTGTGTATGGTTTGATCTTGGGGCCGGGTACTGTCTGATCTCTAGGGGGGCTGCCTGACTGTCGCCGGCTCAGCCTCAAGGCTCCATTTTTTTTTAGGGTTGAAGATGACTGTGCTCCTGGATTTTGAGAATGTCTCACGGACTCTCCACGCACGAGGTGAGATTATTTCTGGCTGTTGTGGAGATGAGTATGTGAATAGAGGCGATTTACGTGTCCGTACCCCCCAGCACACGGTAATGGGGTATCTGGGGTTCTTAGAGGGCAGTGCTGTGTTTTGGGTTTGCGGTGTCTGCTGTAAATCTGCCCTTTCACCGCAAGGGCCTGAGAATCTGCCCCATCACCTCAAGACCCTGAGAATCTGCCCCGTCACCTCAAGACCCTGAGAATCTGCCCCGTCACCTCAAGACCCTGAGAATCTGCCCCGTCACCGTCAAGACCTGAGAATCTGCCCCGTCACCTCAAGACCCCGAGAATCTGCCCCGTCACCTCAAGACCCGAGAATCTGCCCGTCACCTCAAGACCCCGAGAATCTGCCCCGTCACCTCAAGACCCTGAGAATCTGTCACCGCAAGACCACGAGAATCTGCCCCGTCACCTCAAGACCCGAGAATCTGCCCCGTCACCTCAAGACCCCGAGAATCTGCCCCGTCACCTCAAGACCCGAGAATCTGCCCCGTCACCTCAAGACCCCGAGAATCTGCCCCGTCACCTCAAGACCCTGAGAATCTGTCACCGCAAGACCACGAGAATCTGCCCCGTCACCTCAAGACCACGAGAATCTGCCTGTCACCGCAAGACCCCGAGAATTTGCCCCGTCACCTCAGGTCCTCAAAAATCTGCCACGTCACCTCGAGACCCCGAGAATCTGCCCCGTCACTGCAAGTCCTCGAGAATCTGCCCCGTCACCGCAAGACCCCGAGAATCTGCCCCGTCACCGCAAGACCCCGAGAATCTGCCCCACCACCAAGTCCTCGAGAATCTGCCCCGTCACCGCAGGTCCTCGAGAATCTGCCCCGTCACCTCAAGACCCCGAGAATCTGCCCCGTCACCTCAAGACCACGAGAATCTGCCTGTCAACGCAAGACCCCGAGAATCTGCCCTGTCACCTCAGGTCCTCGAGAATCTGCCCCGTCACCGTAAGTCCTCGAGAATCTGCCCGTCACCGCAAGACCCCGAGAATCTGCCTGTCACCGCAAGAACCAAGAATCTGCCCCGTCACCTCAGGTCCTCGAGAATCTGCCCCGTCACCGCAAGACCCCGAGAATCTGCCCGTCACTGCAAGACCTCGAGAATCTGCCCATCACCGCAAGACCCCGAGAATCTGCCCGTCACCGCCAGTCCTCGAGAATCTGCCTGTCAGCAAGACCACGAGAATCTGCCCGTCACCTCAAGACCACGAGAATCTGCCTGTCACCGCAAGACCCCGAGAATTTGCCCCGTCACCTCAGGTCCTCGAAAATCTGCCACGTCACCTCGAGACCCCGAGAATCTGCCCCGTCACCGCAGGTCCTCGAGAATCTGCCTGTCACCGCAAGACCCCGAGAATCTGCCCCGTCACCGCAAGACCCCGAGAATCTGCCCCGTCATCTCAAGACCCCGAGAATCTGCCCGTCACCGCAAGACCCCGAGAATCTGCCCCGTCACCGCAAGACCCCGAGAATCTGCCCGTCACCGCAAGACCCCGAGAATCTGCCCCGTCATCTCAAGACCCCGAGAATCTGCCCCGTCACCGCAAGACCCCGAGAATCTGCCCCGTCACCGCAAGACCCCGAGAATCTGCCCCGTCACCGCAAGACCCCGAGAATCTGCCCCGTCACCGTAAGTCCTCGAGAATCTGCCCCGTCACCTCAAGACCCTGAGAATCTGCCCCGTCACCTCAAGACCCGAGAATCTGCCCCGTCACCTCAAGACCCTGAGAATCTGCCCCGTCACCTCAAGACCCTGAGAATCTGCCCCGTCACCTCAAGACCACGAGAATCTGCCCCGTCACCTCAAGACCTCGAGAATCTGCCCCGTCACCTCAAGACCCCGAGAATCTGCCCCGTCACCTCAAGACCCTGAGAATCTGCCCCGTCACCTCAAGACCCTGAGAATCTGTCACCGCAAGACCACGAGAATCTGCCCCGTCACCTCAAGACCCGAGAATCTGCCCCGTCACCTCAAGACCCCGAGAATCTGCCCCGTCACCTCAAGACCCCGAGAATCTGCCCCGTCACCTCAAGACCCCGAGAATCTGCCCCGTCACCTCAAGACCCTGAGAATCTGTCACCGCAAGACCACGAGATCTGCCCCGTCACCTCAAGACCACGAGAATCTGCCTGTCACCGCAAGACCCGAGAATTTGCCCCGTCACCTCAGGTCCTCAAAAATCTGCCACGTCACCTCGAGACCCGAGAATCTGCCCGTCACTGCAAGTCCTCGAGAATCTGCCCCGTCACCGCAAGACCCCGAGAATCTGCCCCGTCACCGCAAGACCCGAGAATCTGCCCACCACCAAGTCCTCGAGAATCTGCCCCGTCACCGCAGGTCCTCGAGAATCTGCCCCGTCACCTCAAGACCCGAGAATCTGCCCCGTCACCTCAAGACCACGAGAATCTGCCTGTCACCGCAAGACCCCGAGAATCTGCCCTGTCACCTCAGGTCCTCGAGAATCTGCCCCGTCACCGTAAGTCCTCGAGAATCTGCCCCGTCACCGCAAGACCCCGAGAATCTGCCCTGTCACCTCAAGACCACGAGAATCTGCCCCGTCACCGCAGGTCCTCGAGAATCTGCCCCATCACCGTAAGTCCTCGAGAATCTGCCCGTCACTGCAAGACCTCGAGAATCTGCCCATCACCGCAAGACCCCGAGAATCTGCCCGTCACCGCCAGTCCTCGAGAATCTGCCTGTCACCGCAAGACCACGAGAATCTGCCCGTCACCTCAAGACCACGAGAATCTGCCCGTCACCGCAAGACCACGAGAATCTGCCCCGTCACCTCAGGTCCTCGAAAATCTGCCACGTCACCTCGAGACCCCGAGAATCTGCCCCGTCACCGCAGGTCCTCGAGAATCTGCCTGTCACCGCAAGACCCCGAGAATCTGCCCCGTCACCGCAAGACCCCGAGAATCTGCCCCGTCATCTCAAGACCCCGAGAATCTGCCCCGTCACCGCAAGACCCCGAGAATCTGCCCCGTCACCGCAAGACCCCGAGAATCTGCCCCGTCACCGCAAGACCCCGAGAATCTGCCCCGTCACCGCAAGACCCCAAGAATCTGCCCCGTCACCGCAAGACCCCGAGAATCTGCCCCGTCACTGCAAGACCCCGAGAATCTGCCCCGTCAGCGCAAGACCCCGAGAATCTGCCAGTCACCGCCAGTCCTCGAGAATCTGCCCCGTCACCACAAGACCCGGAGCTCTGCCCATCACCAAGACCCCGAGAATCTGCCCCGTCACTGCAAGTCCTTGAGAATCTGCCCCGACACCGCAAGACCCCGAGAATCTGCCCCATCACCGCAAGACCCCAAGAATCTGCCCCGTCACCGCAAGACCCCGAGAATCTGCCCCGTCACCGCAAGACCCCGAGAATCTGCCCCACCACCAAGACCCCGAGAATCTGCCCCGTCACCGCAGGTCCTCGAGAATCTGCCCCATCACCTCAAGACCACGAGAATCTGCCCCGTCACCTCAAGACCCCGAGAATCTGCCCCATCACCTCAAGACCCCGAGAATCTGCCCGTCACTGCAAGACCACGAGAATCTGCCCCATCACCTCAAGACCACAAGAATCTGCCCCGTCACCTCAGGTCCTCGAAAATCTGCCCCGTCACTGCAAGACCCCGAGAATCTGCCCCGACTTGTGGGGTCTTGGTGACGGGGCAGATTCTCGGGGTCTCAATATGCTGATGATTTATTTTTGGTTTCCTACTTGAACACAGGTGATTGTGTGTTGTCTTCAGAGTTCTGACTCTGACTCCCTCTGGGTCTGTGAAGGGGTTAATATATTCTGTGAGGAGCAGCAAGCCTGGCATGGGGGGGGGGTCACGCTGTGCGGGTAACGGGATCCAGGGATACTGAGCATCTGCAGGTATAATGTGTCAGTAAACATAAACCTCCATTTACACATTCCCCCCCCCCCGGCTGCAGCCGTGCGAGGCAGGATGTGGCGAGAGCCGGAAACCACTAACGCTGCGCAAGAGACTCCGAGCCGTGCGTCTGCAAACCTATCTGTGGCCCTTACTCAAAAAAGAGCCCGGCTCACAGGAGCTTACAATCTAGAGGAGCAGAGGGTCCGGCTCACAGGAGTTTACAATCTAGAGGAGCAGAGGGTCCGGCTCACAGGAGTTTACAATCTAGAGGAGCAGAGGGTCCGGCTCACAGGAGCTTACAATCTAGAGGAGCAGAGGGCCCGGCTCACAGGAGTTTACAATCTAGAGGAGCAGAGGGTCCGGCTCACAGGAGTTTACAATCTAGAGGAGCAGAGGGTCCGGCTCACAGGAGTTTACAATCTAGAGGAGCAGAGGGTCCGGCTCACAGGAGCTTACAATCTAGAGGAGCAGAGGGTCCGGCTCACAGGATCTTACAATCTAGAGGAGCAGAGGGCCCGGCTCACAGGAGTTTACAATCTAGAGGAGCAGAGGGTCCGGCTCACAGGAGTTTACAATCTAGAGGAGCAGAGGGTCCGGCTCACAGGAGTTTACAATCTAGAGGAGCAGAGGGTCCGGCTCACAGGAGCTTACAATCTAGAGGAGCAGAGGGTCCGGCTCACAGGATCTTACAATCTAGAGGAGCAGAGGGTCCGGCTCACAGGAGTTACAATCTAGAGGAGCAGAGGGTCCGGCTCACAGGAGCTTACAATCTAGAGGAGCAGAGGGCCCGGCTCACAGGAGCTTACAATCTAGAGGAGCAGAGGGTCCGGCTCACAGCAGTTTACAATCTAGAGAGAGCAGAGGGTCCGGCTCACAGGAGTTTACAATCTAGAGGAGCAGAGGGCCCGGCTCACAGGAGTTTACAATCTAGAGGAGCAGAGGGTCCGGCTCACAGGAGTTTACAATCTAGAGGAGCAGAGGGTCCGGCTCACAGGAGCTTACAATCTAGAGGAGCAGAGGGTCCGGCTCACAGGAGCTTACAATCTAGAGGAGCAGAGGGTCCGGCTCACAGGAGCTTACAATCTAGAGGAGCAGAGGGTCCGGCTCACAGGAGCTTACAATCTAGAGGAGCAGAGGGTCCGGCTCACAGGAGCTTACAATCTAGAGGAGCAGAGGGCCCGGCTCACAGGAGTTTACAATCTAGAGGAGCAGAGGGTCCGGCTCACAGGAGTTTACAATCTAGAGGAGCAGAGGGTCCGGCTCACAGGAGCTTACAATCTAGAGGAGCAGAGGGCCCGGCTCACAGGAGCTTACAATCTAGAGGAGCAGAGGGTCCGGCTCACAGGAGTTTACAATCTAGAGGAGCAGAGGGTCCGGCTCACAGGAGCTTACAATCTAGAGGAGCAGAGGGTCCGGCTCACAGGAGCTTACAATCTAGAGGAGCAGAGGGTCCGGCTCACAGGAGCTTACAATCTAGAGGAGCAGAGGGCCCGGCTCACAGGAGCTTACAATCTAGAGGAGCAGAGGGTCCGGCTCACAGGAGTTACAATCTAGAGGAGCAGAGGGTCCGGCTCACAGGAGCTTTACAATCTAGAGGAGCAGAGGGTCCGGCTCACTCACAGGAGGCTCACAGGATTTACAATCTAGAGGAGCAGAGGGTCCGGCTCACAGGAGCTTACAATCTAGAGGAGCAGAGGGCCCGGCTCACAGGAGTTTACAATCTAGAGGAGCAGAGGGTCCGGCTCACAGGAGTTTACAATCTAGAGGAGCAGAGGGTCCGGCTCACAGGAGCTTACAATCTAGAGGAGCAGAGGGTCCGGCTCACAGGAGTTTACAATCTAGAGGAGCAGAGGGTCCGGCTCACAGGAGCTTACAATCTAGAGGAGCAGAGGGCCGGCTCACAGGAGTTTACAATCTAGAGGAGCAGAGGGTCCGGCTCACAGGAGCTTACAATCTAGAGGAGCAGAGGGTCCGGCTCACAGGAGCTTACAATCTAGAGGAGCAGAGGGTCCGGCTCACAGGAGTTTACAATCTAGAGGAGCAGAGGGTCCGGCTCACAGGAGCTTACAATCTAGAGGAGCAGAGGGCCCGGCTCACAGGAGTTTACAATCTAGAGAGCAGAGGGTCCGGCTCACAGGAGTTTACAATCTAGAGGAGCAGAGGGCCGGCTCACAGGAGTTTACAATCTAGAGGAGCAGAGGGCCCGGCTCACAGGAGTTTACAATCTAGAGGAGCAGAGGGCCGGCTCACAGGAGTTTACAATCTAGAGGAGCAGAGGGTCCGGCTCACAGGAGTTTACAATCTAGAGGAGCAGAGGGTCCGGCTCACAGGAGCTTACAATCTAGAGGAGCAGAGGGCCGGCTCACAGGAGCTTACAATCTAGAGGGAGCAGAGGGTCCGGCTCACAGGAGTTTACAATCTAGAGGAGCAGAGGGTCCGGCTCACAGGAGCTTACAATCTAGAGGAGCAGAGGGTCCGGCTCACAGGAGCTTACAATCTAGAGGAGCAGAGGGTCCGGCTCACAGGAGCTTACAATCTAGAGGAGCAGAGGGCCCGGCTCACAGGAGCTTACAATCTAGAGGAGCAGAGGGTCCGGCTCACAGGAGTTTACAATCTAGAGGAGCAGAGGGTCCGGCTCACAGGAGCTTACAATCTAGAGGAGCAGAGGGTCCGGCTCACAGGAGTTTACAATCTAGAGGAGCAGAGGGTCCGGCTCACAGGAGCTTACAATCTAGAGGAGCAGAGGGTCCGGCTCACAGGAGTTTACAATCTAGAGGAGCAGAGGGTCCGGCTCACAGGAGTTTACAATCTAGAGGAGCAGAGGGTCCGGCTCACAGGAGCTTACAATCTAGAGGAGCAGAGGGTCCGGCTCACAGGAGCTTACAATCTAGAGGAGCAGAGGGTCCGGCTCACAGGAGCTTACAATCTAGAGGAGCAGAGGGTCCGGCTCACAGGAGCTTACAATCTAGAGGAGCAGAGGGTCCGGCTCACAGGAGCTTACAATCTAGAGGAGCAGAGGGTCCGGCTCACAGGAGCTTACAATCTAGAGGAGCAGAGGGTCCGGCTCACAGGAGCTTACAATCTAGAGGAGCAGAGGGTCCGGCTCACAGGAGTTTACAATCTAGAGGAGCAGAGGGTCCGGCTCACAGGAGTTTACAATCTAGAGGAGCAGAGGGTCCGGCTCACAGGAGTTTACAATCTAGAGGAGCAGAGGGTCCGGCTCACAGGAGTTTACAATCTAGAGGAGCAGAGGGTCCGGCTCACAGGAGTTTACAATCTAGAGGAGCAGAGGGTCCGGCTCACAGGAGCTTACAATCTAGAGGAGCAGAGGGTCCGGCTCACAGGAGCTTACAATCTAGAGGAGCAGAGGGTCCGGCTCACAGGAGTTTACAATCTAGAGGAGCAGAGGGTCCGGCTCACAGGAGCTTACAATCTAGAGGAGCAGAGGGTCCGGCTCACAGGAGTTTACAATCTAGAGGAGCAGAGGGTCCGGCTCACAGGAGCTTACAATCTAGAGGAGCAGAGGGTCCGGCTCACAGGAGTTTACAATCTAGAGGAGCAGAGGGTCCGGCTCACAGGAGCTTACAATCTAGAGGAGCAGAGGGTCCGGCTCACAGGAGTTTACAATCTAGAGGAGCAGAGGGTCCGGCTCACAGGAGTTTACAATCTAGAGGAGCAGAGGTCCGGCTCACAGGAGCTTACAATCTAGAGGAGCAGAGGGTCCGGCTCACAGGAGCTTACAATCTAGAGGAGCAGAGGGTCCGGCTCACAGGAGCTTACAATCTAGAGGAGCAGAGGGCCCGGCTCACAGGAGCTTACAATCTAGAGGAGCAGAGGGTCCGGCTCACAGGAGTTTACAATCTAGAGGAGCAGAGGGTCCGGCTCACAGGAGTTTACAATCTAGAAGAGCAGAGGGTCCGGCTCACAGGAGCTTACAATCTAGAGGAGCAGAGGGTCCGGCTCACAGGAGTTTACAATCTAGAGGAGCAGAGGGTCCGGCTCACAGGAGTTTACAATCTAGAGGAGCAGAGGGTCCGGCTCACAGGAGTTTACAATCTAGAGGAGCAGAGGGTCCGGCTCACAGGAGTTTACAATCTAGAGGAGCAGAGGGTCCGGCTCACAGGAGCTTACAATCTAGAGGAGCAGAGGGTCCGGCTCACAGGAGCTTACAATCTAGAGGAGCAGAGGGTCCGGCTCACAGGAGTTTACAATCTAGAGGAGCAGAGGGTCCGGCTCACAGGAGCTTACAATCTAGAGGAGCAGAGGGTCCGGCTCACAGGAGTTTACAATCTAGAGGAGCAGAGGGTCCGGCTCACAGGAGTTTACAATCTAGAGGAGCAGAGGGTCCGGCTCACAGGAGTTTACAATCTAGAGGAGCAGAGGGTCCGGCTCACAGGAGTTTACAATCTAGAGGAGCAGAGGGTCCGGCTCACAGGAGCTTACAATCTAGAGGAGCAGAGGGTCCGGCTCACAGGAGCTTACAATCTAGAGGAGCAGAGGGTCCGGCTCACAGGAGCTTACAATCTAGAGGAGCAGAGGGTCCGGCTCACAGGAGCTTACAATCTAGAGGAGCAGAGGGTCCGGCTCACAGGAGCTTACAATCTAGAGGAGCAGAGGGTCCGGCTCACAGGAGCTTACAATCTAGAGGAGCAGAGGGTCCGGCTCACAGGAGCTTACAATCTAGAGGAGCAGAGGGTCCGGCTCACAGGAGTTTACAATCTAGAGGAGCAGAGGGTCCGGCTCACAGGAGCTTACAATCTAGAGGAGCAGAGGGTCCGGCTCACAGGAGCTTACAATCTAGAGGAGCAGAGGGTCCGGCTCACAGGAGTTTACAATCTAGAGGAGCAGAGGGCCCGGCTCACAGGAGCTTACAATCTAGAGGAGCAGAGGGTCCGGCTCACAGGAGTTACAATCTAGAGGAGCAGAGGGTCCGGCTCACAGGAGCTTACAATCTAGAGGAGATGTCCTCCTCACATCTCACCACGTGCCCGCTCGACCACCATTCCCTCACCTCTAATTCCTCCCCTCTCCTCCTCCTCACCCCTGCCTCACACCTCTTCAACCTATCTCTCTCCACGGCTCCTTTCCATCCGCCTTCAAACCGCGCTAGTTACCCCTTTACTAAAGAATCCATCCCTCGATCCAACTCTCCATCCACTACCGCCCGTATCCCTGCTTCCCTTCACATCAAAGCTCTTAGAAAAACTAGTCTTCAACCGCCTCTCCCTCTTCCTGTCCTCAATTCTCCTACTTGAACCCCTGCAATCTGGCTTCCGTCCCCTACACTCACTGAAACTGCCTCACCAAAGTCCCAACGACCTCTAACTGCTAAAAAACAAGGCCACTATTCTATTTCTCATCTGCTTGACCTCTCGGCTGCTTTTGACACTGTTGACCACCCCCCTCTTCTACAGACCTCAACTCTCTGGGTCTCGGGACACTGCACTTGCTTGGTTACTCCTATTTATCTCAACAGGTCCTTCTGTGTGTCCTTTGCTGGTAACTCCTCCTCTTCATTGCCTCTATCTGTTGGTGTACCTCAAGCTCTGTCCTTGGTCCTCTGCACTTTTCCATCTACACCTCCTCCCTGGGCAAAATCATCAACAGCTTTGGCTTTAATTACCACCTCTACGCTGATGACACTCAGATCTAACCTCTCTACCCCTGATCTCTCTCCCCCTGTCCTTTCAAAAGTCAGTGACTGTTTATCTGCATCTCCCCTGGATGGCCCTCCACCTAAAGGAGGAATAAGTAGGAGCTCAGTCTTTGACATGTTGATCTTTAGGTGCTTACAATCTAGAGGAGCAGAGGGTCCGGCTCACAGGAGTTACAATCTAGAGGAGCAGAGGGTCCGGCTCACAGGAGTTTACAATCTAGAGGAGGCAGAGGGCCCGGCTCACAGGAGCTTACAATCTAGAGGAGCAGAGGGCCCGGCTCACAGGAGTTTACAATCTAGAGGAGCAGAGGGCCCGGCTCACAGGAGCTTACAATCTAGAGGAGCAGAGGGTCCGGCTCACAGGAGTTTACAATCTAGAGGAGCAGAGGGTCCGGCTCACAGGAGTTTTAATCTAAAGAGCAGAGGGTCCGGCTCACAGGAGCTTACAATCTAGAGGAGCAGAGGGCCCGGCTCACAGGAGTTTACAATCTAGAGGAGCAGAGCAGATTGTAAACTCCTGTGAGCCGGACCCTCTGCTCCTCTAGATTGTAACTCCTGTGAGCCGGACCCTCTGCTCCTCTAGATTGTAAACTCCTATGAGCCGGACCCTCTGCTCCTCTAGATTGTAAACTCCTGTGAGCCGGACCCTCTGCTCCTCTAGATTGTAAGCTCCTGTGAGCCGGACCCTCGCTCCTCTAGATTGTAAACTCCTGTGAGCCGGACCCTCTGCTCCTCTAGATTGTAAGCTCCTGTGAGCCGGACCCTCTGCTCCTCTGATTGTAAACTCCTGTGAGCCGGGCCTCTGCTCCTCTAGATTGTAAGCTCCTGTGAGCCGGACCCTCTGCTCCTCTAGATTGTAAACTCCTGTGAGCCGAGCCCTCTGCTCCTCTAGATTGTAAGCTCCTGTGAGCCGGACCCTCTGCTCCTCTAGATTGTAAGCTCCTGTGAGCCGGGCCCTCTGCTCCTCTAGATTGTAAGCTCCTGTGAGCCGGACCTCTGCTCCTCTAGATTGTAAGCTCCTGTGAGCCAGGCCCTCTGCTCCTCTAGATTGTAAGCTCCTGTGAGCCGGACCTCTGCCTCCTCTAGATTGTAAGCTCCTGTGAGCCGGACCCTCTGCTCCTCTAGATTGTAAGCTCCTGTGAGCCGGACCCTCTGCTCCTCTAGATTGTAAGCTCCTGAGAGCCGGACCCTCTGCTCCTCTATTATTATTATTATTATTATTATTATTCTTTATTTATAAAGCGCCAGCATATTCCGCAGCGTTGTACAATAAGCACAGTATAGACAGGGTTACAATACATTGAACAACATTTGACAAACAGTACAGGAGGAGATGAGGGCCCTATTCCCGTAGGAACTCACAATCTGGGAGGGGTGGGGTTGGAAACAGGAGGAGAGGACTGTAAGGTGAAGTGATTGATGGTTGCGTCAGTAAGTCGGGGGGGTCGGCTTCCCTAAATAGTAACGTTTTTAAGGAGCGTTTGAAGGAAGAGAAGTTAGGGGAAAGTCTGACAGTACGAGGGAGAGCGTTCCAGAGAGTGGGGCTGCGCGTGAGAAATCCTGCAGTCTATCATGGGAAGAGGTGATGCGGTGGAAGCTAGGCGCAGGTCACTGTTTGACCTTAGGGAGCGGCTGGGTGTATTTGGTGATTAGTGAGGACAGGTAGTGGGGAGCTGAGTTAGTGAGGGTTTTGTAGGTAAGGATAAGGTTTTGAACTTAATTCTGCAGTGGATGGGGAGCCAGTGAAGGGACTCGCAGAGGGGAGCGGCAGAGAAAGAGCGGCGGGTGAGGTGAATTAGCCTGGCGGAGGGCGTTCAGGATGGATTGTAGGGGGGAAGGCGGGACAGAGGGAGGCCAGATAAGAGATTATTGCAATAGTCGAGTCGGGAGATTACCAGGGCGTGTATGAGTTGTATTGTGGTGACAGCGGTAAGAAATGGCCGAATTCTGGAAATATTACGCAGTTGGTATCGGCAGGAAGGAGGAAAGAGACTGGATGTGGGGGATGAAGGAAAGAGCAGAGTCAAGTGTAACTCCAAGACAGCGAACTTGGTTTTGATGGGGAAATGGTGATACCCTCCACCGTGATAGAGAAGTCAAGAGGTGGGGAGGCATTGGAGGGAGGAAATAGGAGCAGTGTTTGACATGTCTTTAGGTGGTGGGAGGCCATCCAGGAGGAATGCCAGATAAACAGTCACTGACTTTTGAAAGGACAGGGGAGAGAGATCAGGGGTAGAGAGGTAGATCTGAGTGTCATCAGCGTAGAGGTGGTAATTGAAGCCAAAGCTGTTGATGATTTTTCCCAGGGAGGAGGTGTAGATGGAAAAGAGCAGAGGACCAAGGACAGAGCCTTGAGGTACACCAACAGATAGAGGCAATGAAGAGGAATGGGGTCGAGCGGCACGTGGGTGAGATGTGAGGAGGACAATAAGGAATTGACTTCCTCCTCAGTGGTTGGGAGGAAGCGGCAGAGGGGTGGCAGAGGGGACCTCTGGGAGTGGAGGTGGCAGATAACTATCTTGTGTTGGGATGTTGCTTCTGATAGTTAGAGTTTTACTGAGGAAGTAGTCTGCCAGGTCTTGAGCGCTGAAGGCAGCTGAGGGGGTGAGGTGCAGGTGGGTAGAGGAGGGTGTTGAAGGTGGACCAGAGCCGTTTAGGGTTGGAGGACAGCGTAGATATAAGAGATGAGAAGAAGGATTGTTTGGCCAAGTGGAGGGCAGAGGTGTATGACCGGAGAATAAACTTGAAGTGAACAAAATCAGCTTCAGAGCGGGATTTTCCTCCAGGCACGCTCTGCGGTGCGGGAGCATCTTTGCAGGTAGCGTGTCTGGAGGGTGTGCCAGGGCTGAAGCTGGCGGCGTGGGGCCTTACAGAGTCGAAGAGGAGCAAGAGCGTCTAGAGCAGAGATAAGCGTAGTGTTGTAGTGATTAGTGGCAGCATCGGGCAGGTGAAGGATGAGGTATGAGGGAGGGTGAAGTAGGTTGGAGAATTGATGGGGGTCCACAGCATGTAGATTTCTGCGAGTGTGTGGTGCGGGGTGGGGGAGCAGGGTGTTTAGGAAGTCCAGATAGGTTGAAAAGAGAGAAGGTGGTGGTCAGAGATGGGGAAAGGGCTAAGTTGTACTCAGAAATGGAGCAGAGGTTTGAAAAGACAAGGTCAATAGCGTGACCATGCGCGTGGGTAGGGAGGAGGGAGGATTGTGTGAGTCCAAGGGAGGATGCGTGAGTGAAAGAAGTTTGGAGGCAGCAGGAGCGGAAGGATCATCAATGGGAATGTTAAAGTCCCCGAGAATTAGGCATGGAAGGATTAGAAGACAGGAAGTGAGAAAGCCAGGTAGCAAAGTGGTCAATAGAACTGGGAGGTTGGTCCCGGTGGGCGGTAGATGACTGCCACCCTGAGAGCCAGAGGAGAGAACAGGCGGATGCAGTGTGTCTCGAAGGAGGAGAAGGAGAGGGATGGGGGTGGAGGGAGATGCTGGTAGGTGCAGGTGGGAGAGAGCGGGAGTCCGCCACCATTTCTCTCACCCGGTCTGGGGGTATGGCTCAAGTGTAGACCTCCATGTGAGAGAGCAGCAACGGAGGCCGTGTCAGAGGGAGTTAGCCAGGTTTCAGTTAAAGCTAGGAGGTTGAAGGAGTTTGAAAGGAAGAGGTCATGGATTGCTGTGAGTTTGTTGCCTTCCTAATTCAATCACTGTTTTGACCTCTACCACTTCTACTGGAAGACTGTTCCATGTATCCACCACCCTCTCAGTAAAATAATGCTTCCTGATGTTACTTTTAAACCTTTGCCCCTCTAATCTAAGACTATGTCCTCTTGTTTTGCTATTTTGTTTCTTTTAAATATACTCCCTTCCTCTACCTTGTGGATTCCTTTACGTATTTAAATGTTTCTATCATATCTCCTCTGTCTCGTCTTTTTTCCAAGCTGTACATGTTAAGATCATTAAGCCTTTCCTGGTAACTTTTCTCCTTCAAGCCGTACACCATTTTAGTAGCCTTCTCTGAACTCTCTCTAAGATGTCTATATCCTTCTGAGAGATACGGTCTCCAGTACTGCACACAGTACTCCAAGTGAGGTCTCACCAGTGCTCTGTACAGTGGCATGAGCACTTCCCTTTTCCTACTGCTAATACAGGCTCTCCCTACACAACCAAACATTCTGCCAGCATTTCCAAGCATTCTGCCAGTAAAATAGCCCCAATGGCAATAAATTGTTTGTAACCATAACACCAGTGACAGCAGTATACATGAGCCAACTGCTAAAAATAATGTGACATGATCAGTAACTGCTGATCTGGACACGAGTTACTTACCAATCAAATGGTGTATTTGTCCATGGTATGTGTCGGCGATACCAATCTATTCAATACAGTTCATTGAGCCCTTTTTTTTAATTTATTCAACTATTCAACTTTGATACAATATTTATAAACAATTTATTGCCATTGGGGCTATTTTACTGCAGCAACCAACTTGAATAATCCATTGTGCAGTACTGTGTGTTTTTGTAGATTGGGTCAGCACTAGATTCTTCTTTATTCAGGGCAGCACC
The DNA here is from genome assembly GCA_009667805.1 of Leptobrachium leishanense. Classification (NCBI taxonomy): domain Eukaryota; kingdom Metazoa; phylum Chordata; class Amphibia; order Anura; family Megophryidae; genus Leptobrachium; species Leptobrachium leishanense. The sequence goes on along the minus strand of RXON01000805.1, from coordinate 21,086 downwards.
TTCTGGACACGAGTTACTTACCAATTAAATGGTGTATTTGTCCATGGTATGTGTCGGCGATACCTATCTTTATTCAACACAGTTTATTGACCCCTTTCTTATATGTATTTAACTACTCAACTTTGATATAACATGTTTTCCAAATGAACGTTCATATTTCGGGCTGTACCTTCTGGACATGAGATATTGATTAATTGAATGGTTTAATTGTCCATGGTATAGGTTGGTGATATTTAATCATTACCTAACTTAGCTCATTGGTGCTTGGTGTATCCCTTTTAGGACTGAGACCAAGTTTATTATAGAAGTTAGTTAATTGTTCAATCTAGGATCTTTATACTGCAGTACATTATCTCATCCAGTTGTCTACTCTACACCCTCTATCTACTGTTAAGTGATATTCTAACCATACACTAATGTCTTAAGGAGACCAGCGATCCTGCTAACTAACTATAGAATTGTATGTCTATTTATTTTTAGAATCAATCTAATAAAATTTATGTTTAATTTATGTCTTCTATTTGATACCAGCGCAAGTGGTTTTAACCAGCTTATTATAGCTGTGTTGTATTTGCCACAATCTCTCTTGTTGTTGATTTTTTGTTATGAAATATAGGTTGTGACGGAACCTGATGTTATCATCCGCCTGCGGGTGTGCTCTAATCTGCAGGTGTGTTCCCCCTTCGTTTTGATTCTTCCCCCGGCCCGACTACCAAGGTTGTGGCACTCGGCGTCTCGAGCGGCCGGGTATGTCTTTGTGATCTGGATGACCCACGCAGTCAAGGGGACCTTGATGTGTACCTAGCCCGACTACTGAGAAGTGTCACTCAGCGTCTCGAGCAGCTGGCCACGGATCTGTACGCAGACCTTTACGGTCGTAGATCGGAACGGCTTGATTCTGCGAAGATTCGGATCTTCCACTAGCGAGTTAGTTGACGATCGATCGTCTGGGTATTCGTATCGCCCAGCGGTCGAAGAAACATCCGCGGCACGGCACCAAGCTGTTCGGATCTCACCCTCACTAGAGACAGCTTAATTCGTTCGACAGCAGGAGTCGGATCGTGCGGCGGTCGAAACGCCCACACGTTGCAAGGTACGAATTCTCGGATCTCCCGGTAGTTAGCTGGACACGTTCAGTCGGCTAGGAGTATTCGGATCGCGCAGCAGCGGCGCACGATAGAATTGTATTTCGTCCGGGGTGCTGAACCACGAGGGATGTCAGGCACGCTTGGCAAACAGAGACACGAGACGCAGCTGCATGAACTCAAACCAAAGACAACTTTTATTAAGGACACATCTGTATTTATACTTTCCCCGCGCTCCACATTTGAAAACCCCATGCCCGCCCCCACAGGTATCATTGGCTTTAAGGCGCATCGGGGCGTTGCCGATTCGGGACCAGATGGTCTGATTCAAATTTAGGCGGCAAAATTTGGCGGCAAATTTGAAACGGCATCTATACACAATCAACACTTTTTATTTACAGGTCATTTTTCGGTCAGCTAGAAGGCAGGATCGTTGGTGCAACGGCACAACACATAGTTCATGGAATAACAGTGTCCTGATCCCCTGTTTCTGGCTGAGGGTGTTGGGCTAGTTCATCACATTCCTCCCCCACCCCAAAGTCTGACGCACCCGGTAGGACTCCTACGGGTCGTGCCGGGGTAGTCGGTACTCCACCTTCCACCAAGTTCAGATCCGACCGTCGTGACAGCCCGTCAGCATTGCCATTTTGTGCCCCTGGTCGATACTGAATGGTAAAGTTATAAGGCTGTAGCGCCAAGCTCCAACGCAACAGCCGGCCATTCTCTCCCGCCACCCGGTTTAACCACACCAGGGGATTATGGTCCGTGAGTACAGTAAATGATCGTCCATACACGTATGGTTGAAACTTGCGTAGGGCCCAGACCAGAGCCAGACACTCCTTCTCCACCGCAGCATACCCCACCTCCCGCGGTAACAGTTTTCGGCTAATGAAGGCTACTGGATGGTCTCCCCCATCGTCCCCCACTTGGCTCAGGACAGCTCCCAGTCCGAACATGGACGCGTCTGTGTGGATGATAAAACGCCGGTTATAATCGGGAGCTGCCAGTAGAGGGGCTTGAGTCAAAGCGGTCTTTAACTGTTGAAAAGCCCGCTCACAATCCGGGGACCACAGGACTTGTCGGGGTAGGGACTTCTTGGTCAAGTCTGTCAGAGGTTTGGCCAGATCACTATACCGGGGCACGAATTTTCTGTAATAACCCGCCGTACCTAGAAAAGCGAGTACTTGCGTCTTAGTCACGGGGGTGGGCCAATCCAAGATAGCTTCTATTTTAGCGGGCTCAGGTCGCTGTACCCCACACCCTACCCGGTGACCCAGGTACTGCACCTCCGCCATCCCCACCTTACACTTCTCAGGCTTGAGGGTTAAATTGGCGTCCCTGATGCGCCCCAGGACCGTCCCTACGTGTACCAAGTGTTCCTCCCAGCTCTGACTGTAAATGGCGATGTCGTCCAGGTACGCACACGCAAATCCCTGGAGGCCATCGAGGAGACGATCTATTAGGCGTTGGAATGTGGCGGGGGCGTTCTTCATCCCGAACGGCATGACTTTAAACTGATACAGGCCGAACGGGGTGATGAAGGCCGACTTCGGGGTCGCCTCCTCGGCAAGGGGTATCTGCCAATACCCCTTGCACAGATCCACCGTGGTCAGAAAATGACCCCCGGCGATCTGATCCAGTAATTCATCGACCCGGGGCATCGGGTAGGCGTCCGTCGTGGTGCAATCATTCACCCGTCGGTAATCTACACAGAACCGGGTGGTCCCGTCCTTCTTGGGTACCAAAACCACGGGCGATGCCCATGGGCTGGCGGACGGCTCGATGACCCCCAGTTCCAGCATCTCCCGAATCTCAGTCCGCATGGTCTCCCGGACTGCCTCCGGAAGACGGTATGCCGGCTGTCGCAGAGGTCGCTGCCCGGGGGTGTCCACGGGGTGAATAGCTTGGTCGGTGTAACCCGGCAGGGCCGAAAAGACTTCGGAATAACCCCGGAGCAGTTGCCGTACTTGGGCCTGCTTTTCGGACCCCAACGCCTCCCCCAGCTGCACCTGTTCCACACCCGAGGGTTGTTTAGTCACCCCGGTAACTACCAGGGGAAACGGTTCTGTCTCTTCGCCCGCGGGAGCACATATGGCCTCCACGGACTCCGGGCGTTCGTGAAAGGCCTTCAACATGTTGACGTGGTACGTCCGTTGGATCCTGGTGTTTGCGCAACTCGCCACCACATAGGTGGTATCCCCCAGTCGGGTTACCACTGTGTAGGGACCTTGCCAGGCCGCCTGCAGCTTGTTCTGCCGCTGTGGTTTCAACACCAGAACCCGCTCTCCCACGCAGAACGAGCGGCTGCAAGCAGCCCGGTCGTACCACGTCTTCTGTTGAGTCTGCGCGGCCTCCACGTTTTCCCGGACCAACCCTGCAAGTTCTGCCAAGCGCTCCCGGAGCTTCAGGACATAACTCACGACCGGGACTCCATCTTCTTCCTGCTTCCCCTCCCACTGAGACCTAACTAGATCCAGGGGCCCCCTCACCTGACGTCCGTACAGTAGCTCGAATGGAGAGTATCCGGTAGATTCCTGCGGAACCTCCCGGTATGCGAACAACAAGTGAGGCAAGTACTGCTCCCAGTCTTTCCTCTCATGTACAAAGGCCCGAAGAAGTTGTTTCAGGGTCCCGTTAAATCGTTCACACAGTCCGTTGGTCTGCGGGTGATACGGGGCGCTGTGTAACGCCTTGACCCCACACAGACGCCAGAGCTGCTGGGTGAGCTCAGCAGTAAACTGGGTCCCTTGGTCCGATAATATTTCCCGTGGAAATCCCACTCTCGTAAATACCCGCAGTAAAGCATCTGCTACTGTGTCTGCTTGTATGTTGGCTAAAGCCACGGCCTCAGGGTACCGGGTTGCATAATCTACAATGGTAAGTATGTACTTCTTCCCGGTAGCACTGGGTCGGGGCAATGGCCCAATCAGGTCGACCGCCACCCGACTAAACGGCTCCTGTATGATCGGCATGGGGCGTAGTGGTACTCTCGGGTGATCCCCGGCCTTTCCCGCCTTCTGGCAGACGGGGCATGTGCGGCAAAACTCGCGGGTGTCCTCGCTAAGGCGGGGCCAGAAGAAAGCTCGCGCCAACCGGTGGCGGGTCTTCTTCTGCCCCAGATGTCCCGCTAACGGTATATCATGTGCTAGGCGCAGGAGCTCTTGCCTTGGGCCCTGGGGAACCACCATCTGTTTCTGGGGAACCTGATTCTTCCCGGACCCCTCCCTCTCAGTATATCTATAGAGTAGCCCATTCTCCCACTCTATCCGGTCGCTGCGTTCTCTGTCCAGCCCCCGGCCAGCCCGGTCCCGATAGCCCTGCAACGTGGGGTCCGTCCGTGTTTGATAGCGGAGCGTCTCGGGGGAGCTCCAAGGGCAGGGAATGTCAGGAAGTCGGGGACACGTCGGTGTGGGTCGGGGCGTAGGAATCGGGCGGGGAGTGGCTGTCGGGCGGGGTGTGGGTATCAGGCGGGGTGAGGAAATCGGGCGGGCCGTGGGAGTCGGGCGGTGTGGGAAAACGTCTCACCTGGGTCCCTCTCGGAGTGCTGTTGTTGTAATGTTTGTCCTGGGATCTGGTAGTGACTGGTGCGGCCGCTTCCGTGGAGTATGCCGAGACTAGTCGGCCCAGATCATTACCGAGGAGCACCTCGGCTGGTAGTTGGTTCAGTAACCCCACTCTGACTACTTTCTCTCCGGATCCCCAGTCCAGGTGGACCCGGGCCGTCTCCAGCCGGAGCACTTTTCCACCAGCCACCCGTACCGCGACGGTATTCCGTAATCGGTCGTTCTGTTGGACTAAGTGGGGCCGGACCAACGTGATGGTAGCCCCAGAGTCTCGGAGTCCTTCCGCCGCTTTCCCGTTGACCCACACCGCCTGGCGATGGTGATGGCGATTATCGGCCGCGGCCGCCTGTACCGGGTCCGCCTCGTGCAGTCGTTCCCATTCCTCTGGGGCTTTCGGCCAGGGAGGATCAGCGTCGTAGCAATGGGTAGACTGTTGGGGCCTAGGGGAGGGTCTTGCCAGGTCCGGTCGGTTGGGGCAATTCTGTTTATAATGTCCGTCTTGGTTGCACCCATAGCAGCGTATATTTGCCATGGTATTGGGGCGACTGGGCAGACGGGCAACCAGCGGCCGGACCGTCGGCGCTGGGATTGATGGAGCCGGGTTTACCGGCCGGGGAAGTAAGGGCCGCTCCCCCCCGTGACTTGCCGCGTGTCGACATATTCATCGGCCCAAATAGCTGCTTGCTGTACGGTGTGGGGTTTCCTATCCCGCACCCACTCCCGGATGGCAGTGGGTGTATGTTCGAAAAACTGCTCCAGCAGGAGCAGTTGTGTTATCTCGGGTACAGTCTCGGCTTTGCTCCCCAAAAACCAAGTGCGTAAATCCCGCTGTAGTCGGTGAGCCCACTCCACGTGGGTAGCGCCGCTGGGTCGGCGGGAGCTCCTAAATTTAGCCCGACTGGCTTCTGGGGTCACGGCGAACCGGCTCAACAGCGCCTGCTTCACGTGTCCATAGTTGGTGGCTTCCTCATCTGGCACCGTGCGGTATGCCTCCGCGGCCCGCCCGGTCAATTTGCACGCCAGGATTCTTACCCAGTCAGTGGGGCGAACTTCGTGTACCTGACACAGCCGCTCGAAATCCTGAAGATAGCTCTCTATTTCTTCGTCGGTCTCGCGGAAGTCTTTAAACGCCTGGAAGGGCACCTTTCTCCCCGGGGATCGCTCCCCCCGGAGGCCGTTATCTCGCGGCCCCCGCAATTCTGCCAACCGCAGTTCGTGCTCGCGTTCCCTTTCTCGTTCTTCCTCCTGGCAGATTTCTCGAACCAGGTGCTGCATCACTGCTTCTGTCGGGGCGGCTCCGTAGTAAGCGGCCCGTTCCCGACTTTCCTTTGTAGTGTACTTTCGTCGACTCCAGTCGCGACGATGACCGGGGGGTGTCGGCGGGTAGGGCTGTGTTCGCCGCATCTTGGTCCAACCGCTGTAGCTCCTCTATTAAAGTGTCCCGACTCTTAGAACCTGGAGTGCCACCACGGTTTTCCAGCATGTTCCGCAAGGTGTCTCGCTTATAATTGACATACACTGCCATGATGGGTGCTTCGGGGAAGTCGATGGTATGGATTGCAGAGAGCTATCCCACCGCTGCCACCAGTGTGACGGAACCTGATGTTATCATCCGCCTGCGGGTGTGCTCTAATCTGCAGGTGTGTTCCCCCTTCGTTTTGATTCTTCCCCCGGCCCGACTACCAAGGTTGTGGCACTCGGCGTCTCGAGCGGCCGGGTATGTCTTTGTGATCTGGATGACCCACGCAGTCAAGGGGACCTTGATGTGTACCTAGCCCGACTACTGAGAAGTGTCACTCAGCGTCTCGAGCAGCTGGCCACGGATCTGTACGCAGACCTTTACGGTCGTAGATCGGAACGGCTTGATTCTGCGAAGATTCGGATCTTCCACTAGCGAGTTAGTTGACGATCGATCGTCTGGGTATTCGTATCGCCCAGCGGTCGAAGAAACATCCGCGGCACGGCACCAAGCTGTTCGGATCTCACCCTCACTAGAGACAGCTTAATTCGTTCGACAGCAGGAGTCGGATCGTGCGGCGGTCGAAACGCCCACACGTTGCAAGGTACGAATTCTCGGATCTCCCGGTAGTTAGCTGGACACGTTCAGTCGGCTAGGAGTATTCGGATCGCACAGCAGCGGCGCACGATAGAATTGTATTTCGTCCGGGGTGCTGAACCACGAGGGATGTCAGGCACGCTTGGCAAACAGAGACACGAGACGCAGCTGCATGAACTCAAACCAAAGACAACTTTTATTAAGGACACATCTGTATTTATACTTTCCCCGCGCTCCACATTTGAAAACCCCATGCCCGCCCCCACAGGTATCATTGGCTTTAAGGCGCATCGGGGCGTTGCCGATTCGGGACCAGATGGTCTGATTCAAATTTAGGCGGCAAAATTTGGCGGCAAATTTGAAACGGCATCTATACACAATCAACACTTTTATTTACAGGTCATTTTTCGGTCAGCTAGAAGGCAGGATCGTTGGTGCAACGGCACAACACATAGTTCATGGAATAACAGTGTCCTGATCCCCTGTTTCTGGCTGAGGGTGTTGGGCTAGTTCATCACATAGGTTTAATCCTTAAATGTGCTGGTTTGACTCCATTGTCCTTGAGGCAAAAGTTCTTCTTTTCTGAAATATTGGAATCCAAGCTGAAAGATTGCAATTTATTGATAAGCCTTCTATGCGGAACAGTATCAAAAGCCTTACTGAAATCTAAATAAGCAATGTCTACTGCACCACCTGTGTCTATTATTTTTGTTACCCAATCAAAAAAATCAATAAGATTAGTTTGGCATGATCTCCCTGAGGTAAACCCATGTTGTTTCTGATCCTGTAATCTATGTGTTTTTAGATGGTCAACAATCCTTTCCTTTAACATGCTTTCCATTTCCTAACTAATCCTTGTTTGTCATGCTGTGGTATCATAGGCTTGTTTGGAGTCCAGTATGCAGATATGTTAAACAAGGAAGGATGCAAGAGACGTAACCTGGAGAGGAATTGTGTCGGTTCAGGCGGAGTTCATTCGTTAGCGAGAGAGGAAGCCAGGAGTCGGTAGCCGGGAGGTCAGTCAGAATCGAGCGCGGTACAAACGGGGTTAGGCTGGAGACTTGGTCAGGTGGAAGCAAGGGTTCGTTCAAGGAATTCAGTGGTAATAATGTAAGGAACTTGGGTAGCTTAGGGAGCTGACGACTGAGCGTCTTTCCTTTGGTGTTCTGAACCTTTATGGTGCGCAGGTAATGAGCTCCACCCGTTTGTGGTAAGAGGCCCCTCCCCTGCCCCTCCTACCCACTGGGTCACCCCAGGCTCCATCCGGAACTCGCAGGGGCCACGCCCCGCAGGCGAGCCGGGAGGCGCCGCCCCCCCCGCCGAGACCCGCGAGTCCGTAGCGGGACCCGGTAGGAGGACAGCGCCCCACGCCGCACCCGATGGCTGCCACGCGAGGGGCCGATGGAAGGGAGAGGGAGGCAGCGGGGGGACCCCAGTGCTGGACCGAAAGGTCACCACAAACCATGGCAAGGGAACTCCCAATGCCCGACGTCCCCCTGCATGGAAGACGCCGACGGCTGTCGTGACACCTCGGCCGCGCCGTGGGGGTAAGGCATGACATTGTTTTACTTTTCTTTTCTCGTTTATGTATCTAAAAAAATGTTTTGTCCCCCTCTTTTACTGACTGAGCTATTTTCTCTTCTGCATGTGCTTTGGAAGCTCTTTTTAACCCCTTAAGGACCAATTACGTAACTGTTCCGTCATAAATGCATTGACTTTAAAGACCCTTGGTCCTTAAGGGGTTAAATTGCTTTGCCTCTTTCTGCCAAATCTTATAGGTTTGCCTATCTTGTTCACGCAGAGTTTTTTTATAATTATTGAATGCTATCTTTTTGTTCTTCACTATTTTGGTCACTTCTGCAGAGTACCACAGTGATTTCTTCCCTTTTTTGTTTTTGATAACAAGCCGAATGCAATTGCCTGTGGCCTTCAATAATGCCTCCTTTAAATAATCCAATTTCTCCTGGACTCCCTTTAAACTCCTCCAGTCTGATAATGACTCATTCACACACAATCTCATTTAATGACCCATTTAGACCCAGATAATGACTGCGTGGACAACAATCCCCCGTGCGCTTGCTTACCTATCTGTCCCCATACACTTTCTGTCACAACAGGTACGTAGAGCGCGATACAATGGTCCCAGGATTGCAATGCAGTACCAGTCCTCATAAATCGGGTAGTGACTACGTTTCCCACAATCCCTGGCCCCACTTCTTATTCTATTAGTTACGCTGCCACCAGTCCTCATGGACACTACGCGCATTGCAGTGAGAGACGCAGGGCTAAGCAACCCTGCTGTCTGTCTATCTATCCTAGACCCAGACAGTGACTGTGTAGACAACAATCCCAGCTTGCTTACCCAACCGTCCCCAGCGACCGCAACTCACAATTTTGTAGCTACTCGAGCTTAAAACAACAAGCAATACTCCAGTCTCTTCAGGTAGCATGGATCAAATATCAGGCAGAAACAGAACGTAATAAGGGTATATTTATAATGATCTAGAAAAAGCTATATATCACAGTGCATTTGTTACAGGAAAAATTATAGATAGCATAAATCGCTAGTTACACAGTACACAGCAAATAAAAGAAAGGGATTAAGCACAGAGCCTTACTTACATGTCAAATAAGCTAATTCTCGGTGACTCCCGGGTGCTGGAGCTAGAAGCATGGACAGATCCTCATGGCAAGGGCACATGACCCCCCTGTGATCTGCAGCAAGCACATGGCAAGCTTCAGAATTTATATGCTTCCTGGTCCTTCCAAGACCTACCCACAAATGGCCCAGCCTCCTGCACTACATATCCCAGAATTCCCCTCTCCTGAGCACGCTCAGTACTCTTCATCATTAATCTTACCCCTTTCACTGTTTAGGACGTGTGGGGAACATCCTTATTGACTCCTAAGGAAAGATAGAGGTTTGTTTGAACCCCGATATCTCCTTACTGTTTTCAGTTAGCAGGGTCATGTTTGGTATCATTAGAAAGGCCAGAGCATGGCCTTTCCAATAATATCAAACATGACCATGTTTAATGTAAAGAAACAAAATAACAACAATAATAATAAAAAAAAGAAAAATGTGTTTTTTTTAAAATGTGAAATGGCTCACCAGTGAAGGGGTTAATTCCCTGGTCTATCAATCATCTCCCAAAGACCACCTCCAGTGATCCAAGGATGTGATTGCTTCTTTGATATGCGGTTGGGTTGCCGCTCCGGCTGCATCTTCTCCCTGCCATTAGCAATTGCCCCTCCTTCCTGCTGGGTAGAACCAAAAAGGGTGATTTCTTTGATTCACGCCTTCACTGACTTCACAGAGAAAATGGTCACTGGCCTGTTAATGGTTTCCTCCATCAGTTTGGAAGTGCAGGCATTGATTTACTAGGACAGCTGCGCAAAATGGCCTGGAATCTATAGATAGCCATAGATATAAATATTAGTATAAGAACAGGGTACAGCGCACTCAAGATTTTAGGTAAATACCACATACACTTTAGGGTTCTTGTTATTGTGGTTTCTTCATCTCCATGCACCGTACATGAGAAACAGAAAATAACAATAGTACAGCCCGATTCTGTGAGCCTTTACCAGGCTTCGATGTATTGGGTTTTATGGGTATTTCTTCCAATGTTCACAGGGACTCCATAACTTCTCTTCTCCCGATCTCTTACATAAGTAGGTGAGAGAAAAAAAAGAGACGCGAATCGAGCATAGTGTGATTCTGTAAAGCTGGTTTTTATATATAAGAAATCGACAATTTTGTACTCACTATAGGCGGAGCCTCCAGGCTCTTGGATTATTCACCTATGAGTTCTTATGGAAAAACTCATGAAACCTCTCCAACGACACCGGAACAGCAGGATGGATAAAAAAGGATTTATTAAAGCCATCTTAATCACGCTGCGGAATATGCTGGCGCTTTATAAATAAAGAATAATAATAATAATAATCCAGGAAGCGTTTCGTCGGTAGAGACCGACTTCATCAGCTGGAACAATACTTCTAACAAATATCCCCATCCCCTGCTGCTTATATAGTCTTCTTGTTAGTCCAAATAGTGCTCACATGTGTAAGTCCACTTAATTAGTCTTTCTTCCGGGTTAATATAGTTCTAAACCCCACATATCTGTACACATCTGCGTTCCACCTTAAAACGCACGGAACTATCTTCCGCGCATGCGCATTTCATACGCTTCACCCTGGAACGCCTCTACTTCCCTGTTGTGCCGATTGGGAAACTCTACACGCGCATTCTCCCCTCCCAGTCCACAACAGGACAATCTTGTTAGATTTTCTACGATTGTTCGGCGCCTTCAATCTTCTTTTTACTCCCCTCGACATAGGGACATACCATACAATACATTAACTGGTTATTTTAATAACATCATACTTCAAAAACCTTTCATAGCTTATCATGGTGATCTTTTGATGTGGCACAAATGTCCCTAAAACCACGCATTCTATAGTGATTCCTGAATCTTTACCCATTCTAATTATAGTGTATAATTCTTACCAATACGTTAATTATTGCTAACCAATTTTAACCTTTACTATAACCCTTATATTACAACAAAAACTCTATCTTTAAGTCTTTACTTCATTTGTGATAATTTACGTGTATTCCCTACAATTACGTGTATAAATACTAAATAATACACATCAATCAATATAGTGTATTATTCCAAAGTGAATTGACTTACTCTTTCTCATTACTTCCAGTGTAATAAATACCGTGCAGGTGTCCTAACCAAGAGTGATACTATATTGACCATTATAGATGGCACATACTGTCAGTGGTGTATTTAGGTTTTGTGCTGCCCTAGGCCTGACTAAACTCGTGCACCCCCTAATTTAAATTTGACGCACCCCTTCCTGTCAAGGGCACACCTCTTCCTGGTTAATCCCCACCCTTCCTCTTTAAGCTCCACCTTTTCCTCTTAGAGCTCCGCCTTTTTCTCTCTTTATATTAAAAGTGGATACCAAGTGCCTACTTGTATATTTTGTATACCATTTCAAATGTATCTATTGAGATAAATAAAATTATGAAATGTTTAAATTCAAGTATTTTTACAAAGAACAGCCACGCATGTCAAGTAAATGGGATCACAGCCGCTCTAATTGGTGGAACCATAAAATCCACAGAAACGTGCACTGCATATGAGCGTATCACAGAGCTGCATAGCAATAAAACCCACAGAAATGGGCACTGTGTATGAGCATATCACAGAACTGCACAGCAATAAAACTCACAGTAATGTGCAGTGTGTATGAGCGTATCCCAGAGCTCCAGGGCAATAAAACTCACAGTAATATGCAGTGTGTATCACAGAATCCACAGCAATAAAACTCCCAGCAATGCAATGTGCGGTGTGTATGAGTGCATCAGAATTCACAGCAATAAAACTCACAGCAATGCAATGTGTGGTGTGTGTCGGCATATCAGAATCCGCAGCAATAAAACTCCCAGCAATGCAATGTGCGGTGTGTATGAGTGCATCAGAATCCACTGCAATAAAACTCCCAGCAAACCGAGTTTGTATGAGCACACAGCAATTATTTATTCTACATTTACCGGCCTCTGTCCGCGGTAGGGCTGTGTGCAGAGTCAGCAGGAGGTCCCTCCAGGCCACGTTAGGATCACGGCTGTGGCTGTGCATGGAGCCATCTTGTCAGCAGTGGGGTGCCACTGCCAGAGGGTGCACCGTGGCTTTGATTCCCTTCCCGGTGGGTGTTCAGTCCAAAATAGAGTGACAGTCCATGTTAACGAAAGGGCGGGCAGCTGCGTGCATGCGTGTCACGTGGTTCAGCCAGTCAGGTGGTACTGAGACTCAGTACCACCTGACTGGCCGGACCGAGTGTGACCTGCACGCACACAGCCTCACCAGGAGCCAGGCAGCTCAATGACAAATTTCTATCACTGCAGTGCTGGTTAAGGAAAGGTCCACTTTAAACAGCAGTAAGCAGACAGGGCTTCATAGTCTGCTGATAACCCCCCCTTTACCTGCCGTTTACTGTCATCTTCTCTCTCTGGACACAAATCACATACCCCTCCCCTCTCCTAGAGCTGCTGCGGGGCAGGGGAGGAGCTATGGAGGGAGGAGAGGGGGATTTTTATTCTATTCGATTTTATTCCGTATGCAAACGCCATGCTCCGCTGCTCGTTGTTTGAGAACACAGCTCAAAGCTGACACACAGTGACAGTGGCACCTCCTAGTACCCCCTAATGACACTCCAATAATCACTGGTACCTGGGGCGGCCCGCCCTCCGCCACTCCCATAAGTACACCACTGCTCTGGTGATATGCTCACACACAAGTTTGGCAAACTGCCAGCAAGTACGGTGCTGTTTGAAGGCATTGCAAATCCCCATAGAGAAGTAATGGTTAAGGCTAGGGTCAGACTGAGGCAGTGCGAACGCGCGTTCTGGCGCACTTAATCACGGCCGTGCTAGCAGCAGATGCCGGGCAATGACGGCCAATATACGAAGTACGGTCGCACAAAAGTCCGGCTGCGCAAAGCAAGTGGAAAATGAACGCATTTTTTCGAGAACGTGAAACCGCAGGTACTGACGTACTGAGTGCGCTGCGTCCGCATAGCGGCGTGTGTGTGTGATTAGGAGACGTCAGACGCTGCTAATGTCCGGCCAACATAACGTCCAGACACAAAAAGAGTTTTATTGATGATCCGTACAAAATCACGGACGAAAATGCGCATAGTATGACCGCTATCACGTATTCTGTGAAAAAATGCGTCCATTCGTTCGAACGCACTTTTTCACAGACAACATAAAAATGCGTTAGTCTGACCCTAGCCTCATCTATTCAGAGAGCACCAAACAGCAGAGAAATGTCAGTGAAATGCCCTGATGTTCGGTGGTTTCAATCAGCAGGTTTTTTCAGGCGAACCCCATAGGTTTCAATGTTAAAAATATTCCCGTTTTTTTATGCAATATCTAATAAATCATTTATTATTTTAATCTGCAGTAAAAAGTCTTTATTTATTGATTTTTTTTTGTACCTTTTTAGTGATTTTTCAGAATTTTTTGGGCTAAATTCCCCCCCTTTTTTTTAATATCGGTTCTTCTTTTTCTGTAACAGAACTTTTTATTATCAATCATAGGATCTTATATGTAAATTCCAGACATTTTCGTTCAGTAGTTCTTTTGAAAACAGCAGGCCATAGGTTTGCGGTGGCAGCATTCAGCGCCCGACTCCATGCACTTTGGGGACCCTGCGGTGAATGGTGAATTCACTGCAGGGTGGGGAAATTTTATTCCCCGAAGTGCAGGGAATTACAGAACACCAAAATGTTGGCGTCATTTCGGTGCTCTGTGAGTAACCCAATTAGTGGTGAGGTTTTTTGTTGCCCCCTGGAAAGTGAAAGCCTAGGCCTTGCCTACCCAGGACATACTTGAAAATTAGTGACATCTCAATGTTTCCATCCCGGTAAAATAGTTTGCAAAAGTAAAAAAAAAAAAAAAAAATTTTTTTTTTTAGGGGTGGGGCCACCCAGCGGGCCGCCGCCCCCTGGAAAGTGCCGCCCTAGGCCTGGGCCTTGTTGGCCTAGGCCAAAATACACCAGTGCATACTGTACACTCCTACAACAACCAATATACTACATATTCCAATAGCGATGCACATCAATCAATATAGTGTATTATTCCAAAGTGAATTGACTCCCTCTACCTCATTACTTCCAGTGTATATTATCTATTAATTATATTAAATATTGCGTACAGGTGATTCTAATACATACCTTTTAATAGTGATACTATATTAATCATTATAGATGGCATATACACTCATATAATAACCATTATACTACATATTCTAATACTATTCATTAACCTTCCCTTATATCACTCCCTTATTGTGCTTTAGTCTCCTCTCCTCCCCTATGTATTAAGAAACTTCATATTGCACAGATCTCCATGGTAGTCTATATAAAGTGAATAATTTCAGTATCGGTGTTCAATCCACCCGGTGTCATAGTGCCCCACTCATAAAGGAACCTCATTTCCTCTTTACCTAATGACGGAATTATACTTTCCCCTTTGTTGTTATTTACAATCTTTTTGAGGGCTGTAAACTTTAGACCTTTTGGTCTGTCATTTAATGCTCCGGAACTGAATGTTTCTCGAATCTATTTTTAATATTTCTGAAATGCGTACATTTAGTGCTCTACTAGTCCTGCCTAAAATCAGCGCTGCGGAATATGCTGGCGCTTTATAAATAAAGAATAATAATAATAAAAATAATAGTGTAGGCCACAAGGGCACTCTATAATATATATTTTTACAACAGCTTGTTAAAACTTCCTTCATAACATAATCTTTCCCATTTTTCTTATTAAAATATTTTTTTGTTGAGGATTTCTTCCTTCCTACAGATCGACAAGCCAAACATTGTCCACAGCCATAAAAAACGTTCTCCAGATTAAACATTTTTATGGCTTTTATATTGATTTCTATTCTTTACTAATTTTTGTTTTCAGACTTTGACCAAATCTAAATATTATTTTAGGCTGGACATCCAAAATATCTTTCAGCTCTCCGTCCCCTCTAAGGATATGCCAGTGTCTTTTAATACTTCTTTTAATTCCATTCCGTATTATAATCACATATAAAAGGTACTTGTATTAAACCATTTTTATTTTTTTATCTTTATACTTCAATAGTGTTTTTCGATCTTTTTTTCTTACATTATCTATTGTTTTCTCCAACTCTAATACATTATACCTTTTTCTATAAAATTTGTCTTAATAATTCGGCCTGTTCATTAAAAGTCTCCACGTCAGAACAATTTCTTCTTATTCTGAGGAAATGGCTTTTCGCTATACTGTCAAGTCATACAGGATTATGGCAACTATTCTTTTCTATATATATATTAGTGTCTACCTCCTTAAAGTGCTCTATGAAAATATTAAGATCCAAAAAAGATACTGTCTCTTTACTCCAATTACTCTCTAGACTTATTCCCCATTCTGGATTTTCCAACTCTCTTAGGAAGGAGACTAAATCTTGTTCCTCACTGTCACGGAATGGCCCAGCACCCTCAGCCAGGGGCGGTGCACAGTGACAGTGGTGGCTATGGACACTTGGGTGTGGTGGCACGCACCTAGTTTTATAAGTACTTTTTATTAGATGTGATTATTGTGTGGTGTAAATAAAGTGTTCCCCGTTGGTTTATTGCGAAATGTATTTTCCCTTTGTCTGCCACGCCCGCCGCCATTTTCTGATCGCCTCGTGGTTCAGATCAGAATATTCGGATCTTAAAATGGCCGAATCGGCAACTCCCCGATTCGTAACGGCCAATACGAATCGGGGCCAGGGTGCCTCCTGCCAGCGAGGGCCAATGGGACTTGTGTGGGCGGGCAGGGATTCCCATTGTATTCATAAGTGTGTAAAGTGATAAATGTCTGTGATGTGAAAAATAAACTCAGATTTACCAGTGCATCCAGCCTCGCCTGATGTCCTTTACTCTCCGCCGCATATACTGTCTGAGCATCCCGCGCGGTCTCAGGGTGCGGTGTCCAGACTTAAGATCAGAACGGACTTAAGATCAGAACGGACTTAAGATCAGAACGGACTTAAGATCAGAACGGACTTAAGATCAGAACGGACTTAAGATCAGAACGGACTTAAGATCAGAACCGAAGGCGCGGCCGTGTACCGCGCTTCGGTATACCAAGTGAGCGGTGATCAGATCCGAAGATTCAGCCGCTCCCGTAAGATCCGAAGATTCATCCGTTTAAAGATCCGAATATTCCTCCACATAAGATCCGAATATTCTTCCGCAATCAGATCCGAATATTCCTCTGCGGCAGACCCGATCCCCAGATTCGCACGGCCGCCCGCAGACGCACTCCACACCCACAAGGTCAGTGAACCAGCTGCTCGGGACGCTGAGTGCCGTATGGCTCAGTGGTCGGGCTGGTTCTAGGCAGGGGTCCCCTCCACCGCCCGCTAACCCTTCCCCAGGGTCACGCCAGGCCGCACGAGACGCCGAGTGCGCGTCACTCGGTAGTCGGGCCAGCGGTAAGCGACGGGGGTCACGCAGATTGAGCACACCCGCAGGCGGAACAACATCCCATTCCGTCATACTGGTGGCAGCGGTGGGATCGCTCTCTGCAGACCCCTAGGAGACCTACGCCATGGTGGTGTACACCTATTATGACCGGGACACCCTGCGTGGGATGTTGGAGAACCGGGGAGGAACGCCGGGTAACAAAAAGAGGAAGACCCTGATCAAGGAACTGACCAGGATGGATCAGGACGAGGCGATGATGCCCGGCCCCAGCCCTGCCCGCGCAGAGGTGGAGGAAGATGCTGGCCTCAGAGAGTTGCGGCGTCGGATTGCCCTGCTCGGTGATGCCCCGGCGGAGGGGGCCAGATATCAAGTGATTCGGGAGTTCTACCGGGAAGTTGAGCAGGAGAAGGAACGCCAGCACGAGCTGCGGTTGGCAGAGCTCCGCGGAGCAGAGACTGATTATGTTGACCCCGAACCCTACCCTGTGGAACCCTGGGTCGAGGCTCACAGCTCGACTGGAGCTTCACCTGGGGAATCTGCAAACCCCAGTGACTACGCTTGCGGGACTCTCAGCTCGCCTGGAGCCTGTACTGAGGACGTCACTTATCCCCGCGACCCTCGGATGAAGACTCACAGCCCGCCTGGAGCTGCATCTGAGGACGCCACATTCCCCGTTGAGGAGCGGTGCTCCTGCGCTGGCACCTACGCCGACATGAAGGTCGTGTTGGCAAGAGAGCTGCAGGAGGGCCTGGAGCAGGACCAGAGGTCCACAGAGGAACTGTGGTACGAGGCCCTGGACCATGAGCGGGACTGCCATGGTGTGTACATTCCCTCCGACGCTGTCGTCCATCGGGTGCAGTACGATGTGCGAGCAGCGTTCCTGCAAGGTCGGGCCCCAGAGGAGTGGGAGGCCGAGCTCCGGAGGCTGGTGCAGCAGGAGATCGCACTGGACGCCGAGTACCGCGCGCTCCGGTGGCTGACCGCCTCTCCGACAGCGCGCCCTATTGAAGGCAGTTCCACTGCAGGGCCTCGCTACGGAGGCACGGGGCTGCTCTACGAGGGCATGGCCGCCGACCCCGAGTTTGGAGAGGAGACCGAGGAGCGGATGGAAGACATCCTGGAGCGACGGGAACTGGAGATCCCGTCAGACAGCAGGGACTCGGTGTTTGAGGAGCTGGAGTCCCTAGCTGAGCGAGAGTGGGAGCTCGAGGTGGCTTATCGGAGACTGTTGGACGGCGTTCCGCAGTCGAGCCTGAGCTCCCCGTGGTGGGACGGGTCGGCGGAGGAAGTCGACAGTCCCCAGGTTTGGGACCTATGGGAGGCCGAGGCGGACCCATGGGTGCCCGTGGGGTTTCGACTGAGGAAGTTACCCCCTGCACCCCGCAAGAGGACAGGGTGGCCGAGGCCACGGGTCCAGCGGGGGAGGAGACGGATGGTCTCCCCGGGATGGGTTGTGCGCAACCATTGTTTGCCCCGGGGGGTGAAGAGACCATCCTTCCCCAAGGAGATCTCCAACCAGCAGAAGAGCTGGCTACGGGGCAGAGTGCCGCTGGTCTCTGCCCACTACTCAAAGTCTGCCAGGAGAGCAGACGGATGGTCCCCCCGGGATGGGTTGTGCGCAACCATTGTTTGCCCCGGGGGTGGAGAGACCATCCTTCAGCAAGGAGATCCTCCCCCAGCTGTAGAGCTGGCCACGGGGCAGAGCGCTGCTGGCCTCTGCCCACCACCCACAGTCTGCCAGGTGGGGCAGACAGATGGTTCCCCCAGGCTGGGTTGTGCGCCACTGCTGATGGGTCTGGGGGGAAAGAAACCATCCTCCTGCAAGGAGATCCCCACCCAGCGGAAGAGCTGACACCAGGGCAGAGCGCCGCTGGCCTCTGCCCGTTTCTCCCAACTTGCCCCGAGGGGCAGAGTGAGGATGACCCCGTGCAACTGCCGTTGCATCCATTTGTCTCCCTTGTCGGCTACCAGGAAGAGCAGTCAGGTTTGGTCCACTTGCTCCTTCGGTTGCCGTGTCCGTACCTGGCCATCCAGTGGAAGAGCTGGCAACGGGGCAGAGCGCGCTGGCCTCTGCCCATTTCGGCAACCCTTGGGAGGGGGGCCTCACGCAGCCACGGTTTCTTCCCACGGTTGACCTGGGCACCCGGGGCGTGTGCATTTAGCACCGGGTTCCCCGGTGAGTGGTAGCCCTGGAGGGGACACAGGAGGCACACCGGCCCCGACGTATGTCCTCTCGCCCAGCCGGGGAAACTCTAAGGACATGGGGCCCCGACCAAGCTGGCACGGCCGCAAGGCCAAATGGAGAGGCCTGGTGACTCGGCCTCCCCAGACTGACTATGGGCCTGGGAGCACCGACTTCCCCGGTATGACCCGGTGGGGTCAGACCAGGTGCGTCGAACTGGGGGAGGGGAGGAGTGTCACGGAATGGCCAGCACCCTCAGCCAGGGGCGGTGCACAGTGACAGTGGTGGCTATGGACACTTGGGTGTGGTGGCACGCACCTAGTTTTATAAGTACTTTTTATTAGATGTGATTATTGTGTGGTGTAAATGAAGTGTTCCCCGTTGGTTTATTGCGAAATGTATTTTCCCTTTGCCTGCCACGCCCGCCGCCATTTTCTGATCGCCTCGTGGTTCAGATCAGAATATTCGGATCTTAAAATGGCCGAATCGGCAACTCCCCGATTCGTAACGGCCAATACGAATCGGGGCCCGGGTGCCTCCTGCCAGCGAGGGCCAATGGGACTTGTGTGGGCGGGCAGGGATTCCCATTGTATTCCTAATTGTGTAAAGTGATAAATGTATGTGATGTGAAAAATAAACTCAGATTTTCCAGTGCATTCAGCCTCGCCTGATGTCCTTTACTCTCCGCCGCATATACTGTCTGAGCATCCCGCGCGGTCTCAGGGTGCGGTGTCCAGACTTAAGATCAGAACGGACTTAAGATCAGAACGGACTTAAGAACAGAACGGACTTAAGATCAGAACGGACTTAAGATCCGAACCGAAGGCGCGGCCGCGTACCGCGCTTCGGTATACCAAGTGAGCGGTGATCAGATCCGAAGATTCAGCCGCTCCCGTAAGATCCGAAGATTCATCCGTTTAAAGATCCGAATATTCCTCCGCAATCAGATCCGAATATTCCTCCGCAATCAGATCCGAATATTCCTCCGCGGCGGATCCGATCCCCAGATTCGCACGGCCGCCCGCAGACGCACTCCACACCCACAAGGTCAGTGAACCAGCTGCTCGAGACGCTGAGTGCCGTATGGCTCAGTGGTCGGGCTGGTTCTAGGCAGGGGTCCCCTCCACCGCCCGCTAACCCTTCCCCAGGGTCACGCCAGGCCGCACGAGACGCCGAGTGCGCGTCACTCGGTAGTCGGGCCAGCGGTAAGCAAAGGGGCCACGCAGATTGAGCACACCCGCAGGCGGAACAACATCCCATTCCGTCATACTCACCATCCCAGATTAGAAAGATGTCATCAATATATCGAACCAAAACGGGTATTCTATCTAGCGCCCAGCTATGCGAACCATAGACGAACCTGGTTTCCCAGTCCAGGTTTGCATAGCTGGGCGCAAATATACCCACACAAATCTTAAACCAAAATCAAGAAACCAGATCTTGGATGAGATGAGAATGTTTGATAAACTGGTGATGAAGGATTTGGAAAATTCCCCAACAAACAAGTAAAACCCAATTTAACATCAATAGAATAAGAATCATTAAGGAATTTAAGTAAAGATGAAAACATTCTGATACGACCAGCAGATAAGGGGGGGGATTGTTATCCTGACGAGAAAGAAGTACAATATATATTAAATAATACGGATACTTATGAAAAAATGAATGGGGACCCCACACCTAAAATTAAGGAGGATTTGCATAAATTACTGTCTTTAGGCAGAGAACAAAAATTATAACAGATAAAGAGTTGGAATATTCCCAAGAATACCCCATTTTTATATTCTACCCAAGATACATAAAAACTGGGACGCACCACCAGGTAGACCAAAAGTAGCAGGGATTAAATCCCTGACCAGTAACCTGTCGGAGTATGTCGATGTATTACCTCAACCAATAGTAAAAATTGGAATAATACACTATATTGATTGATGTGTATTATTTAGTATTTATACACGACGTAATTGTAGGGAACACGTAAATTATCACAAATGAAGTAAAGACTTAAAGATAGAGTTTTGTTGTAATATAAGGGTTATAGTAAAGGTTAAAATTTGGTTAGCAATAATTAACGTATTGGTAAGAATTATACACTATAATTAGAATGGGTAAAGATTCAGGAATCACTATATAATGCGTGGTTTTAGGGACATTTGTGCCACATCAAAAGAT